>CAEGAF010057344.1:0-11141 GCA_903067075.1 Micropoecilia bifurca | reverse complement strand
TCAATTCCAGCTTCCTCCTGCCACATGTTGATGTGCCCCTGGGCAAGGCACTTAACCCCAAATTGCCTACTGAGCTGTGAATGGGTGAATGTGACTCCAGCGTAAAGCACTTCAAGTGGTCAACATGATTGGATAAAGCCTATAAAAGTTAAATCCTTTTACCATTTATGAATTTCAACCCAATTTTGGGTCAAATTAACCCAACGTTTGATTAGTTGCCATGACCCAATGTGCTGGTCAAACCATCAACCCAACCAGTTGGGTTAAAACAACCCAGTTGGGTTGGTCCATATATGACCCAGCGCTGGGTTACAAATTGGGTTATTTTTAACCCAGTACTTTTTACTATGAATGTATTGATAACCTGTTAACAAATGTTTGATATATTAATAAATAGCTGCATCCGCATTTGATTAGTACCTCTTAAAGGAGCAGTACTTTGTGTTTTCCAGTCACATGATGCTATTTTGTAGCACAATCAAATAACTATGTTTCCTTCAGTTGTTATAAAAAAGATTCATACATCAAATATGACTTGAAAGAAATTCAACACAAGTTGTATGTGCGATAACTTGTCAATGTAACCTGTCCTTTTTCATCAAGATGAAGGAATTATTAACTTAAAAACAAGATCCTGTTTTTTCTGAAAAGTTGTTTTTGTCGTATTTCAAGTGCAGTAAAATGTTTGCACTGGAAACTAGAACAAAAATACCTGGTAAGATTTTGTGCTTTTGCAGTGTAACTCAGCAAGTTGTTGCTAGGTAACGACAGAATGAGTGAGTTGCTAGGTAACCAACTCACTCAGATTTTGTGCTTTTGCAGTGTAACTCAGCAAGTTGTTGCTAGGTAACGACAGAATGAGTGAGTTGCTAGGTAATCAAAGAACAAGTGAGTTAGTTGATTCCACCAACTTGAAGATCTTTGTGAGCCTAAAAAATATGATAATTTAAAAAACCTAAAATTTCTTAGTTCACCAATAAGCAAAGCTTTGAGTTTTTAGATTTTTTTTTTATAGATTAGGGACGTGTGAATTATTCTACATCCAAAAGTTAGGAATGTTTTTTTTTGTTGGTTACATATGTGCAGGTTTTGTCTTGTCCAATCAAAATTTAAAATGTTGTTCATCTTTTTAAGTGTTATTGGTTCATGTGAATTGATGTCAAGCTCCTGTGTTGGTTTATTTCAGTTCTGAACTTTGGATTGAAGGCAGCAAACATTGTTACACTCTAAAAAGAAAAGGTTGAACCAACTTAATTGAATTGCTGCTATGGGTAACAACCAATTAAATTAAGTTTATGTATGATAAGTAGGATGATTAGAATATATTAAATTGGATAAACTTAATAAATTAAGTTGGATAAAGTTAATTGAATTGCTTGTTACCAATAGAAGTAATTCAATTAAGTTGGTTCAACTATTTTGTGTAAGTTTTGAGTTAAATGAACACAAAAAAGTAAGTTAGCATAGCAAAAACAAAAGAATTAAGTTAAATTAATGTAAATAAGTCCATAAAATGAACTTAAGCCCAAAAAACACTTTGCTTGTTTTTAAAAACCATTGATTAATCAATATGCTGCACAATTAGTTTCTTTTCTCTGGGTAATGGGTTTCACCAGCCTAAGGTCACAGAGGGGATCAATGAGTGAAGCGAAATCTCCTCTTTGTGCTTTTACCTTGAGCTATGATGTTAAGAAAAAGGATTTATTTGAGCTACTTTACAAACAACATCAGTTTTTTCCAGTAGATGAATGTACAATAGACTTCCAGCATGAATTAAAAAGTACCAAATATCTCAGCGAGGCCCTCAGAGAAAAGGAGATTTACATGCTTTGGAAATCGCACGCAGCTCCTCTGGTCCGTTGGGACGACAGAAAACAATCAGAGAGCCACGCGTAAAGGCTCACCTAACTGAATTTATTCACGATGTTTCAGTGGAAATGTGTGAGAATAAATCAGTCCTCCTGCAGACCAACACGTCCCTCATTCCTCCTGACTTCTTCCCTCCCACTGAGAGACGGCGGGAACAGCGAAGAGGGACACGACAGAGAAAACTCCCATCAGCCCTGGAATTAACCACCCAACTCTTGGCGGAAAACCTCGGCTCCGCTGCGAGTTGCAGGAGGAAGAAGAAGCTGCAGATTTCAGGAAAGTTATGAATATGTATAAACTCAGAGCTGCAGCGTTTGGAAATGTGGGCAGGATGATCTGGGAGACACTCGCTGGTGTCATTCTGGGGGAGTTAAAGAAAGGATTTAGATCATTTGCATAGAAAATAAAAACAGGATTTACATTTCTACACAAATTTAACCTATTAGGGTTTTTTATTATGCTTCCCTGAACAAGTTCAGTACATTTTTGTCCACAAATCGTCTTAGATAATGATTTGTCTGTCTGCTTAGCTCTGCCTATTTTGCGCAAATATACAACAGTACATCTTTGATTAGCAGGAGTGGAGCCTCCTGCACAACCAGCAAGATTTCAGCAAAGCACACAGTAAAAATGTCAGGGTTGAATTAACACCCAAAAGTGTCTATATGCGTCCAAGTCAGCAGGTGTTAAATTCAACACTACAGAGTCACATTAACATTTACAACGGTGTTGGTGTTAAAATATATTAAAAGTAACACCAGTGTAGTGTTNATAATGTGGTGTTAAAAACGTAAATAATTGACCCACAAGGTGTCAATATCAATCAAATCCAGTGGAAAATATTCAAACAAGACACAGAAATGGAAAGTTTAACTTTTCTTAAACCCATTTCAGTATATAGACCAATGTTAATTTAACAAAAATATGGGTGTCAATATTTAAACACTTTCAAAAGTGTTACTTTAACACCAGCTGACTTGGACACATATAGACACTTATGGGTGTTAATTCAACAACAGCATTTTTACTGTGCACATTGCACAGCACATACAGTGGTTAAACCAGCTGACCAAAGGTGCTGGGATGCAGTTTGGGTTGCTGGGTAACGGCTTGGGTTGCTAGGTAACTGCGAACATTCCATCCAATCTGATTGAGCTTTAGTTATTTTGAAAAGAAGAATGGTGAGAAGTTGGTTCTACAAATATACCTACTGAACGAGGCTGAATACAAATGAATGTCACACTATTTAAATTTTTTTTTTTAAATTTAATCATTTAACATAATTTACTTTATTTCACAGTTACACATTCATTTGTTTTGGTCTCTAATTACAATCACGTACATTAAAGTTTGTAGCTAAAAAGTGACAAACATGTTAAAATATAAAAGCTACTGGAATGTTTTTATTTGAGAACTGGAAAAAAAATTATAATTGAGCGTAAATGTAAGGAAGAGGCTCCAGTTACGTTTTATGTTTCACTATGTCTGTCACAATAAGACATTTTTTTTGCAAAGAAACGGTTGCAATAAATAATAATATTGTTTTGAGAAGATTTTCAAGTGATATAATAATGTAATGCAAGAAGGCATTCTCAAAGATTATTAAACTGTCAATTTAATTGATATTGATGATAACTGGAAGCCATTTTAATATACAAAATAAACAAAACAACTAATAAATAAATTATAAAGTCTCTGTAAATAAAACCACCTGAAAAAAGCTAGTTGAGACCAAAACACCAAACATATGACTTTTATCATTCAGTTTTTGTTAAAAATAGAGAAGAGGAAACGCAATAAATTATTTTAATCTTTTTTAAATGTATTATTGGATTTACTGCAACAGGCTTATGCATCACTCGTTAGTTTTGTCTCATTTCCAGCCATTTTGCACATTAAAACATATTTATTATCTTCCAGTAATGATCTGTGTTGAGTGCCCAGCATGAAGATCCTTGAATGTCACAGTAAACCTTTACTGTCTCCATACAGGGAGTCTAAGGTTCAGGCAGAATCTGCTTCAGGTGTTTATTAATGCTGACAAGTTCAAACCCTCCAAACAAAAACATTAAGGACCAACCAGGAAAAGCAGAATTAAATCTGTGGAAAGCAAAGTGTGCGTCCGATAGGAGGATCTGCCGTGTCTCTTTCTGCTTCCTGTCAAAACCTGGACTATTTTGGGCATCTGTGTGGTTCTCTGTGAAACGGTGCGGCTCTGTGGGAATACGAAGGGATTCAGCCAGGAATACATCTTCTAAATCTAAGAGGAATAAACGAAGCCAGGGGAAACGCCTCCTGCAAACCCAGAGGGATTCGCAGAGATAACTCAATTCTTTCACTGCGGCGCTGCTTTGTCAACGAAGTAAAACATTGTAAGTTATGACAGTAAATATAAATTTAAGAATATTATAAATTTGATTGACAGGACTAGATTTTTTTCAGGCTGGAAAATGCTAATCCTGCTCTTTGCGATGATGCCAGAAGAAAACGCAGCTTTTGCAAGAAAAACTGCAAAAACACAAAATCTTTAGCAAGAATATTTGTATAATTCCTGGAGTAAATATGTTGGAGGAGTGCTTTAATTAAGATAAATTAACTTCAGCTTGTTTAAAGTCAGTGATTATAGATACAAAAAGTAACAGTTCCAGTGGCAGATTTTTTCGCTTTAAACAGGAAAATTATCTTAATATAAGTGAAAAAATGTATTTAAAACAAGCTCATATGTCTTTCTGAAAAGTTACTTACCCAGGATTTTGGGTTAAAATTTTAGTGCAAATATCTTAGTACACTGGAAATCAGACAAAAACTAAATACAGACGCTAAATACGTTTTTTGTTTAGTTTTGGCTTAATTACAGCTCTGACTGTGTTGTTCTTTCAGCAAAAGTCTGTTTACTCAAGTCAACGATTAATCAGTTAGTAAATTAGTTGCCGATTATTTCAATCGCGATTAATCGTTCCATCCCAAGGTACAGACTTACACTTGCTTTCTGTAAAAAAAAGTTTTTTTTCTTTGCTTTGTGTACTCCAGTTGATGATTAAATGATTACTAAATTAGTTGACGATTATTTCAATAATCGATTAATCATGATTAATCGTTCCATCCCAAAGTACAGAGTTACACTTACGGGTTGCTTTCTGTAAAAAAAAAAAAAGTTATTTGCTTTGTGTAGTCCAGTTGATGATTAAATGATTACTAAATTACTAAGGATTATTATTTCAATAATCGATTAATCATGATTAATTGTTTCAGCCCTAAACACAAATTTGTAAAAGCACATGTGATTGATACGGGTGGATTATTTCTAGTTAAGTCAAAATTATTAACTGCAAAATTAAAAGGAAGGTAGGATGAAAAGCCTTTGTCTTTTTTTGACCACATGTTTTGGTTCATAAATTAGAAGAATTTTACCCTTAAGTTTCTGAATAATCCACGAAACGTTAAACACAAGAAGCTCATTGAAAGACAGTTTTGGCCAATGTGAGGAAAAGTTTACACTTTCTAATACATGTTTGCAGTTTTAATGGACTTTCTATGAATAATCCATCAGTCTGTTTCTTCGCTTTCTGGGCTTGTTGACAGAGTTCTGCAGGTACAGACGACATTTCATCCCTTTGCTTTTACAGTGACCTAAATGTGAACCTTCCCTCTCTGGTGCAGGATCCACCGATGCTTCAAAGGGCCCTGAAGGCATCATACGCCAAGGTAACAGAAGTGGAGTTGGGAGATAAAGCGCAGGCGGTGCATACTGTAGCGTGGGTGTTCGAGGTGCAGGAAGCAGGCAGGGCACTCCGGGCATCAAAGGCCTTTAATCATCTGAAGAGGAGGAAAGAAACGTGTCTTAACTAGACGCCTTGTTGCAAACAACAACCTGACGAAAGGCTTATGCAACACTATTGTCTGTTTTTACATATAGATGTAATGATGAGTGAGCAGACGAGTCGCACTGCTCTCTCAATAAACCGTTTCTGAGACTGATGTCTCTTCATCATTAAAAAAAATGTTCCTGCAGTGACTTTGTCACCAGCTTGTTCATAAATTCTGTGGTTTTTGCGATTCTCTTCCTGCAGTTTCTCAAGAAGAAATATTCCCTCATGCAGCTCAATATGTAAACAATTCAAGTTTTTTTTTTGGAAGAGAAGCAGGAAACTGGTGAAAAGGGATTTTGAAAAATGTTCACTTTTTATCATTTGTAATGCCAAAACAAGAAACTTTTATGTTTGAAATGGGATTTAATGGAGTAGATTGGATAAGAGTAAATAATTCAGAAGTGAGAGGAAAAATTATGCTTGAACTTATTATAGAAGCAACAAAGTGAGATATGCATTTGTATGCACCCATTTACTCTGACACGTGTAAATATAACAGACTGAAAATTGGAAAGTCTGTTGGAGAACATTAGTGAACAAACAGGATCTAGAAAACGAAGGCTGCTTTCACGTCTCATAGTTCAGTAGACTCGGTTTGAATGGTGAGCAAAATTGCAACATTTGTTAAATTTTCATGCTGCATTGAGTCAAACAAACCAAATAATGTGAAAGCTGTTCCCCTCCTTGCCTCTGGGGGCGCTGCCCCAAGAACCACTAAAGAAAACAACACAAAAATCTCTGAAGAAGACACTGAGCGGAACTATATTCTTCACAAAATGGAAACAAAAATGTGCAGGCGTCAGAATTTAGTGGTTGTAGGTTTTCGTTTTTGTTGCGTGTGAAAGACAACAAGCCGTTTCTCCCGCTAGTGCGAAGCTAAGATGTTTGTTTTGGTTGTTTTTACCCAGAATGCCCTGCTCTATAGTCCACTTCCTCCATTTGAGTGACCTATAGTCCGCTTGACGTTCACAGATGATGTTTCTGAACCAAACCAGAGTTAATTTCAACAAATTAACATTTAGGTTTCTCTGGTTCACTTCGGAGTTAGATTTTGCATTCACACCTCCCCAAACGAACTGGACTTTGAAGGCGTATGTGAACACCAAGCAGACAGGAATTTGCTCCAAAAGCAGGAAGTAGGCTACAGTGCAGGGCATTCTGGGTAAATACACCCAAAACAAATTGTTAGCCTAGCGCTAGCAGGAGGAATGACTCATCATGTTTTACCAAAGACTAAAGAAAAATCCTCCAACCGCTAAAATCTGACTCCACTCTGTTTCTGTTTCCATTTCTCGGACAAGGAAGTTGCGCTCAGTGTCTTCAGAGGTTCTCATGCCGTTTTCTTCAGTGGTTCTTGGTGCAGCGCCCCCACAGGTGAGGAGGGGAACAGGTTGCTCACAGGGTTTGGTTGGTTTGACACAAAGCAGTGCAAGAGAACCACAGCAGCTGAAAATGTAACAAATGTTTCAATTCCAGTCCCAGTCGAACCGAGTCCATCGATAAAAACATCCGAAGAAACATCAGGTTAGAAAGCTGAAAGAAAATGGTTTTCTCTTTAACACATAGTGTTAATATAAACTGGCAGGTCTGGAAAATATAAATGTATTTGTCACTATTTAGTAGAAATAAGCGAGATTCGCTTCAATTTTGGTGATTTTGTGGCTCTTGCACCAAAAACTCCAGATTAGTCAGTTTGTTGATTCTCATTTTGTGTTTTTAATTAAACCAATTCACAGTTTTGTGAACAGAACAGAAGTAATAAATCCCACTAAAGTGTGAAAACTGAACAAATCTGGCACTGCAGGGGGAAAACCTCGCCATAGCTAAACAATGCTGCGCATGAATCAAAGTGTTGGGAGTTAAAAGACACAGTAGGGAAAATGCCCCAAGGAAAATCACCCTGCTTGACAGTCTGGCTGCAGACATGAAGCATCTGCAGAAAAATACAGAGCACACAGAGTGAGATTGCTAACCAGAGCTAAAACCACTGATCTGGAGGAACAGGCCCAATGAAATATTATCTGAATGTGCAAAATATGAGAGGAATCTGAAAGCAGCTCTGCTCAGCAATAGATGATTGCAAATTACTTTCCTCTTTGGCTCAACGCTTAAATCACAGGCCAGAGTATTTGCTTATCAAGCGGCTAAAGCAGCTAAATGATCACAGCCGCTGCTCTTCCTTTGGAGGTAGTGAAGAAAATCGGAAATTGGATATGAAACTTTCCTGTGACGCCGTGCCAGACTGAAGCCCAGAGGTGGCAGCGCTCAGACAGGAAACAATCGGAGGCTGCGAGGCTGCATTTCACATTTCTGTCTGGTTTCATACCTTCACTGCAAAAATACTCAATCTTACCCAGTAGTTTTGGTCCAGCATCTAATAAAAATATCTTCATACATTTGAAATAAAAGAAAACTGACTTATAAGTAACGTCTCAGCAACACATAGGAGCTTGTTTTAAGTTAATAATTTCTTAATATTGATGAAAATGTACTAGCTCTACTGGCAGATTATTTCACTTGCAACAACATATTTGCAGGGATTTTTCATCAATATTAAGGATTATTATGCAAAATTCACATTTTTGAACATTTTTTGTTCTTCCATGTTAGTCTCTACTGCTTCTAAAACGCCCAAGTGTAATAAGTTAATGTTTTTTGGCTTCTGGAAAATGAGTCGTTTCAGAAGCTGAAATTGGGAGTTTCAAAAACCTCCTAATGGCATGTCGCACAGAGCTGTTGCCTAGCAACCCAGTAGAGTTCCGCCCGTTACCTAGCAACCCAAGTGGAGTTCCGCCTGTTACCTAGCAACCCCAGTGGTGCTCCAGCACATGTAGTGCCGGTTTTACCACTTTGTGTTAAAAGACAAGCGTTTTGTTGTTGACTTACTAATCAGAAACCACTTGCTGCATCTTGTTGGTTGTGCAGGATTCTCCACTTCTGCTTTTCAAAGCTGTACGGTTGTGTAGGGCATCTGTTTGCAGCCGTTTTCATGTCCATGTGTAAATGTTGAGTAGGTCAGCAGCAGCTTTTTGGATTTAAAGTGACAAGATGCCCTAAAGCGACTCCAAAATCATGACTAATTTTGTTGGACAATAAATTATTGCAATAAACAATAATTTAGTTTTTAGCTAATTTTCAAGTAATATATTAACAATAATGCATGTTCACTCTCTCAAAGATCAATAAACTTTAATTATGTAAACAACACATATTGGCACTGTTTTAAAAATCCAAAATAATACAGGAGAAACAAAAAATAAATTATACTGAAATAAAATCCACACACAACCAAAATCATAAATAATTTATGCTAATATTGTGAAAATAATTTTTTTAATCTAAATATTTTGGCTCATATTTTGTCTCTCCACATATAAATAAAAAGCTCCAATAAAACCTAAAGTCATTCATCTTTCCTGCTGATTGCTACGATTCTAATTTATTTAAATTTATAAGAGCTTTCATCTGTTTTTCATATGTGCCTCAAGGCTGTTGCTGACCAGAGCTGCATAGATAAAAATATGTGTATGCAGGAAAAAAAGCAATAACTTTAACAAGTCAGACTGATACAAGAAAATAAAGGAGAGCATGATTTTATCTGTGAAGGAAATGTGAAAAAGCAGGAATGACTGCATTTAATGGACGTCGTCGCCACTGAGAAAGCAGGAAATTCATGTGCCGTTTCCCATCTTGATTACTTTATGGTGGAGTTTGACAAACGATGTGCAGGACGGTTGGTGCTGCGCATCAGAGCATCGCTGCTCCACTCAGACAGCCGCAGTAAATCACTGCTACATTTACACCGTGGAGCACAAGATGGCTGCCTGACAGCAACACGTCTGGGACGTTTAACAGCCCGAATCATGAAAACTGTAAAGCACAGAAGAGGAGGATCAGACAACGGAAAAGGAAAAAGTTCCAACGTTGATCTCTGAACTTTCTCAAAATACCAAAGATTTTCTCAGAATTCTGACTTTTTCCCCCCCAATTTTAACTGTAGTTGCAGAATTCTGACTTTAATCATAAAATTCTGAATCCCCCCCCCCAAATTCTGATGTTTTTTTCCTCAGAGTTGTGATTTTAAGCAGATGGACACCTGATAGAAACAGCTTCAGTGACCAAGGAGAAAGTTGTGGAGGTTCATGTTGCGTATAAACCGGGTTTTCATGGCTGATTCCTCCTTAAAGATGCCATTTCATTCACAGAAGAGCTGCTTCAAAGTCAGAACTTTAACTTTAATCTCAGTGAATCCGTTATGAACCCTGAACCCTCCTCTGCAAAAGACTAGCAAGTCTGCTAGTTCTTTAAATGCCAAAATATGCAGAAAACAGCAAAATGTCAGGAAGGAAATTTTTTAAATTGAGTTCTGCAAGTTATTTAAATAACCTGACAGAAAAAAAACAGGCCCAGGATTTTTTTTTTTACTTCAATTACAACAATTTGAATATCAGACTCGACTTTCAGCTGGAATGGAAACATTATGTTAAGGAGAAAAAGAATGCATGGAGAAAATGCATGAGCAGAGCAGGAACCTGAATAAATAACTGCCTATCTGGTCCATTAGCTTGCATGGCTGAGAGTGTTCCTCTCCACTGAGCTCTGGCAGCCTGCAGGCTCGTGAAACATCATAAAATGAGCATGGGTTAAAATGCAAATCTTCCCCTCGCCGTGCCAAAGCGAACAAATGCACTTTTGTAGCATGAAAGCGAAGACATGATTGAAACCAGGCGGCTGTCTCGGACTAAAATTCTCCGGGACATCGTGTTCGGCATGGTGTTTTACAATCAGTGCAGGAGGAAAATGACAGCCTTGATAGCCTCACTTCAATTTGTGTCGTGTTACTGTATGAGGCTCAATCAGCAGGATAACAAGGCCTCAAATTGTCGCCGCCTTCAGGTGTTTCGCAAAAGCAGTTCTGCGTTAGCTGGAGTAACTGTGGGAGTAATTAGGAGTCGAGGCACCGCTGGAGCAGCGGCGTGAAAATGTTTGAGCGACGGGAGGGACGGTTAAAAAAAGGAAAAGAAAAGATAAAATCAGTTAGAAGAGAGAGTTCACACTTCACTTAACGGTCATGAGAAGCAAAAACACAACAGTCTCACCTGTTAGCTTTTAATTTCCAGTGCGAATAACTTGGAACACTAGAAATAAGACAAAACTGACTTACAAGTAACTTTTCAGCAAGAAATAGGAGCTTGTTTTAAGTAAATGATTCCTAAAACATAATTTGTTTGAGCATTTAGCATGCTGAGTTGAGCTGAGCACCCGCATAGTGTTGTGTGAGATTAAATGAATGCATGGCGTTTTAACTAAAACTCTGAGGTGTGAAAATCCTTGTTAAATGGCGTTTTAACTAAAACTCTGAGGTGTGAGAATCCTTGTTAAATGGCGTTTTAACTAAAACTC
>CAEGAF010057335.1:0-63818 GCA_903067075.1 Micropoecilia bifurca | reverse complement strand
TGTGTGTGTGTGTGTGTGTGTGTGTGTGTGTGTGTGTGTGTGTGTGTGTGTGTGTGTGTGTGTGTGTGTGTGTGTACTGATGTGTGGAGCTGGACAGGCAATATCCCAAAACATAAACACAGACAGCTGACTCACAGCTCACTGGTGTGAAAAGTGTTGCAGAATTATCCAGAAAGCAGTGCTAGTTTTTGCCCTTCTCTCTGTCTGCCAAGAACCAAAGCCTGAGGCCCACAGGAGATGTGTTTTTTGGCAGAGAGAGGGTGTGTGAGGCCGGGTGTAGGACACACTGTCATACAGGGAAACACAAAGCAGAGGCAGGCAGGTTGGTCAATACATGGATCTAGACAGATTGATTCAGTTGACAGCCACAGCAGTGGAATTCTATTTATAACCCAAACACACCAGCAGGGTCACAGTGTGAGATGTCCAGCTCACCTGCCTACATGCCTGAGCTATAAATGCAGTAAAACCTTCTCCAGGACCTCTTGTCGTGAACGCTGCTAGATCAGCTCGAGTGACCATTTGATTATTGTTTGAGTGACTCTCTAGCTCTCTGGATGATAGTCACCACCCTCCATAATGACAAATATTCACAAACATTAAACTTTACATTTTGTTACAAACTGAAAGTATTTTATTGAGGGTTTTTTTTAGTGATCAACTGTTCAATTACATGAGATCAAAACGGAACTGCATGCAAAATGCGTGTGAATGCTTTTCTTTAGCAAGCAAAGGGGAACTTGATCAGAGTTTATGGAAAGACAGAGAGAGTCCTGAATGGAAATCTTTTGAAGGCTGCAAAACACTTGAGATTGCCACAGAGGTTTGCATTGAGCACCACTGTCCTTGATAGGTATTTTCTTAAACCTACTTGGGAAAAAAAAGAGAACCCCAGACAACGTATATGAGTTTTTAACCAAACTTCTGCAGAGGGAGAAGAAGACACAGCCGCTCACCATGTGTTCTGACAACCTTCAGTTTGTTTGTCTCTTTTATTAGCAGGGAAGAGAAGGTGTGAAAAGGAATGGAGGGGGTGAAACCCACATCCTATCTTCACAGTAGGATGTGAATTCAGACAGACAGAGGGGAGACACAGAAACTAAATTAACACATAGACATGTTTTACAGCTGAGGACTATCCCAGGAAGATCTAAGTCACCATCTGTAAAAACATGCTTGATTAAGGAAGATTTAATTGTGTCTCCACAGCTTCAACAAATTTCAACACTAAACCTCTAAACAGAAAAACCAGTAAAATTACAAATGTAAGAATAACAAACATAATATTTCTAACAGTCCTCCTTCTTTATTCTGAATACTCCTAAACATGATGCAGTTAAACGGCTTTCTTACAGAAGTCATCTGTTACTATGTGATGGAAAATCACTACACATCACTACTGAAACACCTTTCTCCCAACATAGGGGTGGGAGTATCTGCTGCAAGTACAAGCTATAATGCTGCAAGTAAACTTGTTAGAGACAGCTAAAGATTTATAACTGAGGTCGAAGGAGGTTCATCACCTAGGAGACACCAAACACACAGGTACAATGAAATGGTTTAGATCACAGCATCTTTGAATATTAAAATGGAATTGAATCATGAAGCTAGTTTAGAATCTGTGGCCAAACTGTTGAATTATTATGGCGTAATCTGGTAGACGCTTACATGCGCTGAAGGACTTTTATATAAACTTATTTGAGACAGAGGTGTTATTGGTGCTTCCTGTTCCTTTTTTGTTATGGGGTTTGGTGTTGGAGTATAGGAAAAATCTGCACAGGCTTCATGTTCAATCTGATATTTTTTCCATTGACTCGTGCCTATGATGAAAATCTTCATATCACAGAAACACAGCATGTCAAACTTAATGAATGCTAGTTTAGACTCAATAGCAAGCTGAACGTCAAGCTAACATTAACCGGCCTTCCTGTTTTCTTTGTGCTGATAAATATCCCAATGGACATATGACTATTTTTTTATTATTTATACTCAAAATTGCCTTAAATCTACATTCTACATTTTGAGCTGCATGTGACCCTTCCTGTGCATTTCAGGGGAAGCCAAAAGGAAATCCATTTACCAACTGCTACCACAGTAAATATTTTTCTAATGAATGTTTGGTCTCAGATTTAATATATTGTAAAATGGGAGTGAGGTTTAGTTTATGGTGAAGATCTATTGAGATCTGTGTATTACAGATCTCTTTATAGAGAACTAGAGAACAATGCTAGATTGCTTTGGGGCAAGACTACCATTAACAAAATGCTAGAAGCATTTTTAGTGTCCAGAATCAAATCCATTCCCTGTTTGTGCTTGTCCAGTTTCAATAAATCAATTGACTAAGAGCTGGATGTTTGGCTTAAAAGCTGCTGTGCCTCCTGGGTAATCTCACACTCTAATGCTTACATGAATATTCTTTTTGGAAACACATCTATTTCCCTTTTAAAAACTGGGCAGCTTATAGACATTACACATTGTTTTCTGTTTTTTCTGTCAATGAGACAGATGTGTCTCATTGAAACACCTGGCTTGACCTCTCGTATTTGTCTGCTAAAAATCTGAATTAAGTTTAACGATCGAATATAAAACAAGTTACGATCGAATATAAAACAAGTTAAGGAGTTGTTTAACCAGATTCATTTTATGCAAGATTTATTACGTCCCCGACAAAGTCATTATGGTGATTTATTGAACTTGCAACAAGTTTACTATTGCAAGCTTGTGAGCTACTACAGAAGTAATTTATTGTAATGTATTATCATGCAAGCAAACAAACACATTTTTTAAATGAGTCTGCTTACTTGAGTTCATAATCCTATCTGGAACAAATAGCTTTATCTTAAAATTATTAGGATCTGTCATTAGTAAAATATATTTAAATTTCAGGAAATGTCTGGAAAGATGCTATTTTTTTAAGTCAGTAGTGAAGAAATAAGTCTTAAAACCTACTGAAACAGTAAAAAACATGGGACATTTGTAATAATTTCTTAAGTGATTGCATTTAATTGTATTTGTATCTAACATGATGCATGCTTTTGGTTATTGGAGATTATTACAGTAAATGACGTTTGTTTTGTCAGAGCCTAACTAAACCCAGCAGAAAAGTAGCACTAGAGTAATTTACTGTCCTGGCAGAAACTGATCTCACAGTTTTATGTCCTGCTTCATTGAAGATTTAAGCATTACTCTTGTTTGTAATTACCATGAGAATGGCTATTATTCCTGTAGTGAACTGCAGTATGTTTATTGCAGCACATTATTCGGCCTCTGATGACAATAGGAAATTGGTTGTCTCAGCAACAGATGTGTAAAATGTTGCAGAGCCCCTGGCAGTCAAGCCTTGGCTACTGGGGATTAGCAGGGCAGAGACCCAAAGAGCCAACAGAAGGCATCATCCAAGTTGGCCCACCACCAGCAGGGAAAAGAGTCGATCTTGTGTTCAGTGTAAGCTAGTTGGCAGGAACAATTTTATTACAATTAGGCATTTGGGAGAGATAAATGTAGAGTGCTGAGAAAACCATATTTGCTCCTCATAGATGGCTTTGCTTGATTGACACGCCTAAATGTTTTATATCATCAAACAAATTGTAATATTGGACAAAGATAACCAAAGTAAATATAAAAAGTAGTTTTAAAATTATTAATTAATTCATAAAGTTAAATAGGCTATCTAAACCCATCTGGGCCTTTGTGAAAAAAGTAATTATTCCAATTTTAAATAAGGTTTTAACTATGATTTTTTTTTTTTTTAGAAAGCTGAGCTCAGTTTCCCATTTCAGACCCAGGCATGTTTGTTAGCTGACCAGCAGATATAATAAATCATTTAAATAGACCTCCTCTGGCTGCTGAAAAAAAAGAAAAAGTAGGGGAACAAGGGCTGAACCTTTCCAAGAGAGGCTGGTCAACCAAAATGATTCTAAGAGCACAGTGAGGATTAGTTCATAAGGTTAACACAACCCAGAACAACATCTAAACTTCTGCAGGCCTCACTTGTCCCAGTTAAAGTCAGAGTTCAAGGTTTACCAATAAGAAAGAGAAACTGGGTTAAATGGTGTCTGTGGAAGAGTTTCAAGGTCAGAATCTCTGCTGATCAAAAAACAGAAATGCCAATCTGCCAAAAATCATCAAGTATTTGGGGGAAACATTCTGTGGACTTCGGGGACAAAAGAGGAAACCTTTGATGTGTGTCATGTCACATATTACCTAAAACCAACATGGCATTTCAGGCACAGACCAACGTCACACCTGTGAGGGTTCAGAATGCTTTGCTTCATCAAGATCTGGACCACTTGCCATAAGAATCATCTACAGGCATCAGTACCTGATCTAAAGCTCAATTAATCAATTAAACTTTGATTCTGCAGGATGACAATGATCTACTTCACAGAAGCAAGGGCGAGAAGCCACAGAATAATAAAAATATTGAAATACTAATAATTAATAACATGGGCATTTTCTGTATCCATTTAGTTTAAAATGTTCCCTCATTCTGCCTTGTCAAGCTGTTTATGTCAATCAGGTTGTACAAACACAACTTTTGAATGAATAAATAAAGTGCAAATGATTATATCTGCATTTCTTTTCTCAGGACGACAGTGTGCTTAAAGAGATTGACATCAGCCACCATGTTAAGGAAGGCTGTGAAAAAGCAGACCCATCTCAGTTCCAGTTATTGAAGGTCCTCGGACAAGGATCTTATGGAAAGGTACCAAAACAGTAGCTGATGCCTGGAAACAGGACAAATGTCTAGGAAGAAAAAGTGATTTTGTCTAATGTATCATGATCCCTTAAAGACATTCTGAAGGTAATTAATAAAAGTGGCTTAATGTGTGACAAATGTTCAGATTTGGAGTGTTATGTTCACTGCAGTGGAATTGCCACCATACGGACAAAAAAGTGGACAATTGAAAAAGAACTACAATTAGAGAAACTATGAACATTAATTTTGAAAAATATTACAAAGTGGGTTAGATTAAAAAAACATTCTTTCTCTTTCCATGTCAAAACATAAAAAATAAATTAAACAAAACATACACAACAGAGAGGAAAAGGGGTTATGATCTTTTGACTGGAGTGTGAGTGTTATTGAACGTGTGTTTGTTTATTCACCAGCAAGTCATCTGCTAATGATAAGCCTCCCATTTCCAATTATCTGTAGATTAGCTCCCTTGACAACAGCTTCATAGACCACTAAGCTTATTTAAATGAATAGAAGAACACAGACTCACTTGATTAGAGGTCTGCATTAGCCAAACAGTCAACCCTGGCAGTCATTGGCAGGCGGATGCTGTTTATAAAGCTGCGAGCAGACAATTGAGGTCGAGTCTCAGTGTGGCCTGGATTGCCTGCTTACATGGCTCAGTGTACTGCTGTCCTTTGACAGACCTTGTTTAAATCATAGCTGTTGCAGCTCCAAGACAGCAATTTACATTTCTGTTTGCAAAACGCGATGGAAGCAAATGACCTTCGAGTTTGTAACCTACAACTTTTAGGCTAATGTAGATTGTATTTCAATTAACATTCTGGCAGCAGCTTTGATTTTTATGATGAATAATTGCTATATTTTGTGAACTGTTGGGAACAGTATGAATACCACAAGGAAACTTGTAACATGTGCTACTTATTTCTAGGTGTTCCTTGTTAGAAAGATCAGAGGAGTGGACAGAGGACAGCTCTATGCCATGAAGGTCCTAAAAAAAGCCACTCTAAAAGGTGATACAATGAAATTCAATGAGTGAACACACATATAAGCTGTATAGAAACATCAGCTCTTAAAAAGTCTTGGTTTGTCTATTCACATATAATTTAAAATAGCAACTTACTTATATTTATGTTGTTGCATGGCTAGGGCTCTATATGTATTGCATTACAAAGAATCTCTATTATGGAGGTGCTAATATACCAAGGATAAAAGAGGTTTTTTTGTGTGTAAATTATTTTATTTATATGGCTGTTTGATTTCTAAATTTACATGCCCTACATTCAAGGGATTTGATGTAAAACAGGTTAGTTTGTACTCTTACTGAGAACAACATTTTTTTAACATCTGCTGGGATTAACATGAACCAGAGTGAAGCAGGTTCAGATGTCATGTTCTAATCTAGAGTTTCCGTACAAGATTTAATCCTCTTTACACACACCCTGGAACTGGAAGAATCACAAGCTCCTCCTGTCAAGGACAGAGATGCTGGAGTATGGAGGTTGTCTTAATTTGCACAGGAGCAAGTTCACTTTGCAGTGGCCAGTTAGGAAGATACTTGGTGTTTGTACCATGTTCAACTGCATACAGAAATCTGTCAACTATGTAAAAAGTAATCAGGACATGGCTGTAAATATTTAGAACTATTTGTTGCATGTTGAAGAGTAAAACGAGTTTCTGTTGTTTCTGATTGTAGTTCTGCAACTCCGTAGCAATATGGAAGCTCCTGCATTGTAGTTTGTAGTTTATTCAGAAGCTTTTTTTAATCTCTTTGGAAGAATGTCTCAGCAACTTTAGCATAATGATATTGATAGAAAACAAATACATTTTTCAGTCTCGTCAGTTTTCGGTTTTGTTTTGCTGTCTTTAAGTAATCCATATTTTCTGATTTAGCAACATTAGATTTTGAGATATTTCTATTTTCTATCTGAAGAACAATTTTTTGATTATTTCTTAACTTTTTACAATTTTGAGCAAACTCAATAACCTTTTACGTTCGAAAAATTTACCTATGTGGAATCATATGTCTTTTTATTACTAAATGCTTTACTATTTATATAAAGAAGTCTGCAGCATGTTAAAATAAACAGATTATTTCATGTTAACATTCTGTTTTTGTGATTTTTAAAATCAGCCAACATTTTTGTGGCATTAAATGCCATTGAATCAATAAAGTATTTAGTAACATTAAAGAATTTAGAGATGTTTACAATTCAATTAATGACATTATTTGCTGTTTTTAGTGCGGGATCGAGTTCGATCCAAGATGGAAAGAGACATTCTGGCAGAAGTTAATCACCCTTTTATTGTTAAACTCCACTATGGTAAGTTGAATATTGTACTTCTGCAGTTTTACTTTCTTGTATGTGCTAGAGAAATAATTTAAAATCTAAATATTATGCATAGTGGGAAGAAAATGTGTCAATCATAGTTTTGCACAGTGGCAAATACTTAATACACACTTTCATTTAGGAGGGACATATAGTGGCATCTCAATAAGTCAGAATAATCAAAACACTTCGCTAATTTAGCGACTCAATTTAAAAACGGTAAATCATATGACATATAGATAGGTATGTATTTCTACTAATCTACCTAATCCTCAAAATTAAGTAGATTTCCATCTTAATAACAAAATGTCAGTGTACTGAGACGTATACCAATGTATTGCATTTGTATAGTACATGCACACAATATTTGTCAGGAAACATGAGATTATTCCATCTGGCTCACATATGTTTTCAAACTCTAGTTTTGGCTGCTGTGAGATGTCAGTGGATAATTTGAGTCATCAGGGATGGCAGAAGTAAAATAATTCAGAAAATATTCTGATTAATATTCATTCTCTTCATGAGAAAAAAAGTTGTCCTTTAAACACTTTACCTCAGTACAAATATGCAGAGAACTATGCACACTACAATAATTTCTTAAGAATACATCCTCAAAATGAAAGACAGTGCAATAAATTTACAATAACACAAGCTCAATGTGTGTTGTGAAACATGTCTGCTGTGTTTGTGTTTAGCCTTTCAGACAGAAGGAAAGCTCTATTTGATCCTGGACTTCCTTAGAGGTGGAGATCTTTTCACCCGCCTATCCAAGGAGGTGGGTTTGCAATCAGTTTCCTGAAATGGAAAAAAAAAAATTACCAATAAACACAACATCTATTTGAAATTACTTAGGTTTAATTTGGGAGTGTTATCAGATAACACCTTCAGTTTTTGAGGTCAAAAACCTTTCACTCTCTTGTAGCAGTTGGAAACCATTTTGGGTTAAGTATGCAGTTTTTATAACCTGAAAACCAGGAGCAATTATCGGAGCACAATGAAAGAACAAATACGTGTATTAAAATGTTATAAAATCAACCTTATGGCACTGGAGCAATTCACTTTTCTTGCCACTTTAGGTCATTATTAACACGTCTAATTAATTAATTTTTTACTTGTACCCCAATGAACTGTTACTACATATTCTTTATTTGCTTATAGGTAATGTTTACAGAGGAGGACGTGAAGTTTTACCTTGCAGAGTTGGCCCTGGCCCTGGACCACCTACACAGTCTGGGGATAATCTACAGAGACCTTAAGCCTGAAAAGTACGTAACATGCACTATAAAAGCTTAATTTCAGATGGATGTTTGTTTAACTAAATATTAGTGTTGTTTGTCTTTTTCATCAGTATTCTCCTGGATGAAGAGGGACACATAAAGATCACAGGTCAGAATATGTACAGCTGCAAACAATGTTTTTTTTTTCTTTCCATATGTGTCTTACGTTGCGTCTGTGTTTCCGCTCAGACTTTGGATTGAGTAAGGAAGCCATTGACCATGATAAACGAGCATACTCTTTCTGTGGGACCATTGAGTACATGGCTCCTGAGGTGGTAAACAGGAGAGGACACACACAAAGTGCTGACTGGTGGTCCTTTGGAGTCCTGATGGTGAGAATTATTCATTTAAACATACAGATATGAGTAGTGAGAGTCGAGAGTATATATTTGGTTTCACTACCTCAGATTGAAGTACAGTTGTTGCTTGTGTGGAATGATAATAGACTTCAAACAACTTGCATACAGTAGGACAGACTTTCGTCAGTAATAATGTAGAACTCGCCTGACTTCCTCATTTCAGTTTCCTGTTGTAGCTGAAAGTGCTCAGTTACAAAAGTGTTGCAAAGCGATTCACACTTTTCATTGTGCTTTGAGGACGTTATAAACACAAATCTTTAGTTTATTGGGGTTTTTATTTGGTAGACCAACACAAATGTTTTCACAATTGAAATTCAGTAAAATGCATTTTAAACATGCATTGTATTTGTGACCCCCTCTACCAATTGCCTTATTAGTGGAATGTTATGCAATAGTGACTTTTTTTTGAGTACTTAGCTGTTAAATCTAGTCAACCTGTGTGTAAGTAACTTTTAAAATAAATTCAGTTGTTTTGATGTTTTATTAAAGAACATTGCCAAAACAGAATCATGAAACCCAAGGAGCAGACCAAGCTTGTTTTTTAGATGCTCCCAAAGACACAAGGTGGCAGACGAGGTTCAACTTGGAGTCGGAAAATAACACCTAACATGCAGCCGGAACTAAAATACAACAGTTTGGATTAAAACATAATTGTGTGCGAGAATAATCTGGATGAAAGCAGCACTCAAAAGCTGGTTTTCACAGACATCCTCAGTTAAAAATCCATCCATCCATCCATCCATCCATCCATCCATCCATCCATCCATCCATCCATCCATCCATCCATCCATCCATCCTCCCNCATCCATCCATCCATCCATCCATCCATCCATCCATCCATCCATCCATCCATCCATCCATCCATCCATCCATCCATCCTCCCCAGCTGCCTTCTTAACCATTTTCATGCAGAACAGGGTTAGACGTGTTTTCAGACATATCGCCCATCACTCATGTGTTTAATTTGAGTTAAAGTGTTTGCAGGCTGTTTGGTTAGCGACAAATAATTTGCGACCATAATTGAGGGCTGTGAACTGTAGCTCAACAGAGAAACAGACAGACTTGCCTTTTGGCTGAACTCTCTCTTCACAACACAGAATTGTAACATTTCGACGCCCCAAACCCCCCTGTCAATTTCCCACTCATATGCCCTCATGAATCTGAAAAATACTTTGAGGTCTCTTCAGTTTTGAGACAGAAGTTTGCTTCTAACCTGGAGTTGACAGTCTATTCTTTTCCAGATGAGAACAACAGCCTCAGACAAAGAATTGTTGTTTTCCAACTATTTCAGGTTCTTGTGAAAGTGTCTCTGGAATGTCTTTGCTTGAGGAGGACACACTAAAAAAATATTATGATCTTATTTATCTACTGGTTCTTTTCATTAAACATTCTTCCAGGAAATCTATAGTAAAACATTTTGAGGAGCTGGTTCTGTGGATTTAGATTTCATATAGTAACAGAGGGTCATTTTCAAGGTTAAAAAAATGTCAAATTTAGTTTAACATTTAACAATAGAAACCTCACTTACAATGAACCCCAGAAAGCTGCATTCAGTCTACGTTTTTATTAGATGAGTTACACATTCTGACAATTTTTGTTCTGTTTTCCAGTTTGAAATGTTGACTGGATCTTTACCGTTCCAAGGAAAAGATCGGAAGGAAACAATGGCGCTTATTTTAAAGTAAGAACAAAAATCTTTTCACATCTTATGTCTCTTAAGCTTGCTTAAACCTTTTTATTGAATAATTTACAATTACCCTTGGGCAAAATTCATTCTATTCTAAAACAATTCAGTGTTTAGTTGGTTTTCTTCCTGACTGCGTCCTATAATTGGATGTTAGGCCATCTGTTCTTATATTTAATGGTTTACATTTTCTCTGTCATCTGTATGTTGCTGTGTTGATCCTGTGTTTTAAAATGCTAACTGTTTACATTTGTGTCTTGTCTCTTCAGAGCAAAGCTTGGAATGCCACAGTTTCTCAGCCCTGAAGTGCAGAGTTTATTGAGAGCCCTCTTCAAGAGGAATCCTGCCAATCGTCTAGGTCTGGCTGTTCAAAAGCTTCGTGCATAATTGATCTGTTAAAACTAACGTGATGCACTAGTTTTGATTGTGTTTTAACCTATTTAAAAGGTTAAATATCTTTTTGTCAATCTGTGTGACTTGACAGGAGCCGGACCAGATGGAGTGGAAGAAATTAAAAGACATCGCTTCTTTGCATCGATTGACTGGAATGTAAGTAAACTAGATTTACCACATTTTTATGTGATACATGCCAACAACAAAGACGTTCTGCTATGTGCAAATGGTGTGAACGTAGTCAAAAAGAAGTAAAAATTAGTAAGTGAAAACTCTCTACCAACAACTTTTATTGTGACTCATACTACAAAGCCTTGTGCTCAGAGAGTTTGCTGGTGTCCATATGATCTGTCTTGGAAATCACCTGTGCTGTCAACATGAGGCCTTGACATCCTATGCTTTGATCCGCACTGCTTGAAAAGGATCGTTCTCTGCAGTGTAATGCTCTTTGCTCTGACCGAGATTCTCTTCAAGTTTTCTAGTTAACCATGCCGCATCAAAACCGGAGATGTGGCATGGTTAAGATTGTGTTTGGACTATCTCACATCTACTAGAGAATAAAATCAGAGCTGAAACTCACTGAGTAGCTTTACAATTTTGCATATAAGAAATGCAAAGCACTTTTTAACAGGTTCTGTGCTGTGAATCAGTACCAGTCCTCTTACAGATTTTAAATCATAAAGTAAATTCTAATATCACACATTAATAAAGTAATTAATCACCCCTGTTAAATCAGGAATTAACTGTGACTAACCACAGTTTGTTTGTAAATTTTACTTGAGAATATTCCATTGAGAATATGCTGAAAATTGCGTCTAAAAATCCTCTGATTTGTAATGAAAGGTGTTTTCTTACCTTAGCAAAAATAAATCTGTCTTGTTTTTGTGCTGCTATATTAAAATCATTTAACTAACTTGTGCAATGGAAATCCACCATTACAGTCATGGAGATGACTTCTTATCCATATAGCTTTGTCTATTTACACAATCCACAATATTCTGCTTTCAGCATTTACTGATCTCTCTACTCGACCCTGCGCACCTTTTCCCTTTCTGGTCATTACCCTCACTACCTTTCAGCCACATTTCCCCCCTGTTTTCAGACAGTGTTTGCCAAAATAAGATACTTTTGTTTTTTTTCCACACCATTCAAATAAATCATCACTATCAGAGAGAGTGGTGTTATTGTTTGTGATTATTAAATTTGTTTTAAAAATGCTCAATTTTTTTAAAGACTTACTTCCATAATTCTATAAAGCAGACAGCCTGTAGCCTGAAGAATATAAAATGCAGGTGGCTGCATCCCTACCTTTAATACAGCTTTGTAGTATTAGTGGCCTGTGTCAGGTATCTATTTTTACCCCAATAAGCCCAGACATATAGACTCAACAGATGTTGCACTAGTGACATCTAAAGGCCATAATCAGTAATAACAGTGTTCATTTTTCAACAGGCAGGATAATAAGTGTGGGCTGTCAATGAAAAGGATGGTTTACAAAGAAGTTGAAGGGGTGTGAATACTTTAGTGTGCAGGATACTGTGATACTTATGAACAACTTAGCATAAAGGTGGAATATAATTTATTTCTTCAAAAACAGTGTACAGTAATGAGCTGCAGTTATACTATGTCACATTGTTAAGTTTCTTTCTTTAGTAAAGCTGATGGTACTTGCTGATGTAACAATGCTGTTGTCTCGCTCTATAGAAACTGTACAGGAAAGAGATGAGGCCTCCATTCAAACCGACTGTCGGAAGACCTGAAGATACTTTCCATTTTGATCCCGAGTTCACCTCCAGAACACCGACAGGTAACTCAGACCCACGCATGAACACGCACAGGCGACAACATACTCAAAACAAAAACACTATCAGTTTGATTCAGCTCTTGTTAGATGCATTTATACAGCGATGAAATAGACAGACAGGTTTACCACAACTTGGGAATCATCGCGTTCTGTTCTATCTCCAGATTCTCCAGGGATTCCTCCAAGTGCAAACACACATCAGCTGTTTCGTGGTTTCAGCTTTGTGGCCACTAATCAAACTCAAGAGGCCACTGTTGCTCCTGTCGTCGTTCCTTCCCGGCAAGAAGTGAACATTAACCCCATAGCGCAAGTATGCAACGTTTAGCAAAGCGTCTCATGAGAAAACAGTTTATACTTAATTTGACATATATAATTATATGTGATGGAAACTGACAGGTTGTCTGATATTTTTACTTAAAATGAATAATACTAAATGACATGATGATCTCCAACAGCACATCCGCAGCGATGTGGCTTTCAAAGATACGTATGAACTGAAGGAAGAAGTCGAACAGTCAGGACCCTTTGTCCGCAAAAGATGCCTGCACAGAATTACTGCAGTGGAGTATTCAGTGAAGGTAGGAGAAATTGTTCATGCGAACTTTTCACTGGGTTTTACAAATGCGGAGGATAGTTTGTTTTGGCTAAAAACAGGAAAACTAGCTCAAAATGCCCTGTTTCATGTTCTAAAGAAATAAAAACTAACTGCTTGCTGCAATGTAATTTATGAAAACATTACTTTTTGAAAAGTGGCTTTTATTCAGTCCTCGGTTCATCAATAAAACATGTCATGGAAATGTTGAAACCACTTACAAAATCACTGGCATTTCCATTCCATCCGTTTGATGCATTTTTAAAAGTACCAAATAAAATATATCCCCCATCATATTAAATAGTTGCATTTTTGTGCAGTTTATAACAAACTCTGTGTTCCTGTTTATTAAATCAGATTATTGACAGAGCCAAAAAGGATCCATCAGAGGAGATTGAAATCCTTTTACGATATGGACAGCATCCAAATATAATTACCTTGAGAGATGTAAGTAAAAAAAAACATGCTGAAAAGATAAAACGACAAGCAGAGCTGCAGATTCTTTTAATTTTCTGAATATTAATCTGACCTGTTTGTTGTTGTTTACATCTTAAATACGAATGTCCTCTTCCCCCACTACCCCCTGCCCACATGTAGGTCTTTGACGATGGCCAATGTGTTTTCTTGGTTCTTGACGTAATGCGAGGCAATGAGCTCCTGGACAAAGTTCTGAGGCTGCCAGATTTCACAGAGAGAGATGCATCAGATATTATCTGCACACTGACCAAGACTGTAGAGTATCTACACTCCCAGGGGGTAAAGATGGCCTGTTGTGAAACAATTATAAAAATTATTACTGTGCAAATACAGTACCTCCCACAATTATTGGCATGACTGGTGAAGATTTGCAGAAAAAAATTAATTGCTCTTTTATTTTTATTTACCATTTCTTTTCCTCATTCAATTTTTTTTATTTCTAATCTGTTACTTTCTTTTTCCCTGGGGTATAGAAAATGTCTCGTCTCAATTCATCAGGCTTGCTGATAATTGTGCAGAGTGCTGTGCTTATGCCATAAAGTTATTGCATCATCAGAAATATTAGTATCTCCAAGCACACCGAAAAACCACGCAGGCTTGTTGATGACCAGCTTTGTTCCAGGTTGTTCACCGAGACCTGAAGCCCAGCAACATTCGCTATGCCGATGAGGCTGGACTCCCAGAATCCATCAGGATATGCGACTTTGGTTTTGCCAAACAGCTCCGTGCTGAAAACGGCTTACTGATGACTCCGTGCTACACAGCCACGTTCATGGCTCCTGAGGTACCGTTGCTACTGATCGGCGCTGTAAAACATCTGCCATTTCCCCGACATTCAATCACACGAGAAAACAAAGTGCTTAATGTGTATTTTGTGTGTTTAGGTTTTAAGGAAACAGGGTTACGATGCAGCCTGTGACATCTGGAGCCTGGGGATCCTCCTGTACACAATGATAGCTGGGTTAGTGTAAAGTTTAAAAACAAGAAAACTGCTGTCAGCGTTTAAAAATACAGTTTATTGGTCTATTGTCAGCGCAGCATTAAGCTTGTGCGATGTCATGATTCCTTGCCCATAATCCCTCTGCTGCAGTCCTATAAATAACCTCCCCTGGAACAAAAGCAGTACAGACAGTAAGAGAGAAGGTCAACCTGAGGACGATTCTCATTTCATTCCTTTTCCCGTTTACTTTCGATGTTCTCTGTTTTATATATATACATATTTCCAAATAGTTTACTGCTTTTTTTAAAACTGATTTACCACATTGTTGAATAACTGTGGACTTCTCAATGTTGTTCAGTTTCAGCCCATTTGCCAGCAGCCCTAATGACACTGCAGAGGAGATCCTGGCTCAGATTGGAAGTGGGAAAGTTGTCATCACAGGAGGGAACTGGGACTTGGTGTCTGAAGCTGCCAAGGTTACATCTTTTAATGTTCTCTGACATGTATTAAAAAAACACGTCTTTCTTTTGTTAAGATCCTGATTCTGTCAAGCTATTCTAATATGACCTGTGTGTTATCTGTTCATGTTTAACAGGACATTGTGATAAAGATGCTCCATGTGGATCCTCACCAGCGTCTTACTGCCCCACAGGTAGGATGCTTTGTTAGAAAAAACTCATCAACAATGAACAGGTAGTTAGTGTAGGTTGTGTACTCTTTTTTTTTCTGTTAAAAAATTCATTATACTTTTATTTATTTACTACAATTTTAAGTTTATTTTACCTGCAATCAGAGCAGTATGCTGCACTTACTGTGCGTTGCCAGTGGTTAATGACATTCTTTCTCAATGTTGTCATTCTAATTGTTATTAAATAAGGCTTGAATATGGATTATCGGTTTTGCTGCAATGCTCTTTAGGTTCTTCGGCACCCGTGGATCGTAGAGAAAGAGAAGCTTTCTGACAGACCTCTCACCAGGCAGGATGCTCTCACTGTCAAGGTCAGACCCTTTTCACCATGTCATTCTGTATCTATCACTGTGCTTCATTATAAGCTAACCACCAACATTTAATTTCCCTGCATGTGTGACTAGAAAAGACTAATATTTAGTAAAATGTAAGTGTTATTAGATCAAAAAGATGCTGAATTGATAAGCCAGACTGAGCTTTTTGTTTGTTTCTATTCGTAAAATCAATAGCAGCACTGTTAATTGTTGACAATTAAAGAAAATTGATTTTGAGAAGGAAATACTATAATAATTTTTGTATGTATGTTTGTCCTTTATCATATTATCATCACACACCTCATGACATACAACAATTTGACTCCATTATACACTAGATGGCACTTTTTCCACTTGCTTGGATTGTTGGACAGACCATCTAATTGCATTGCCCTTTATGTCCCACCAGGGGGCGCTGTTTGCCACATATTCTGCTCTGAAGCGATGCGCTCCTGCTCCAGTCCTGGAACCAGTGCAGTCCTCCAGTCTGGCTCAGCGAAGGGGGATGAAGAAGCTGGGCAGTTCAAGCGTCACTTCAGAACCTAAAGAAAAGGAATAACTTTAATACTGGAAACGAAAGGCGGAAGGGGAACTTAATGAAGACCTGCATCGAAAAGAGACTCACTTTCTGACAAGCACAAAATTCTGCCTAATTAGTGGCATCAAGATTGACTTGGTGCAATTTCCAAACTGTATCAAAATGAGCTAATTTTACACTGTGACATTACACTTATTATGCATGTCTTCATACAGAACTTTTCTCTATGATCACAATAAAGTGGCTTTAGTGGAGACAATTAAATTTTAACATGCAGATGCCTTCATAGATCCTTTGGATCTTTCCGACCTGTCTTGTAGCCATTTCATACTTAATTCAAAAAAACAGCCCCTTTCATGGAGTAAGCCCCCCATTCAATTACAATACACATGTACTCATTTGAGTCCGAGCAAACCTAAAGGAGAGGTTGTCGAGGAGGGAATACTTTTGTGCAATAAACACTGTGCAATACACCCAGCTTACCAGGAACTGCCTTGGTTTACACGTAAATTAAAATAAGAAGAATGGACTGGAAAATAAAAATGAAAATCACTTTTTGGTGCCACAAAAAACACACAGCAGACAATTCTTTCAAGGTTTTTTTTTTAGCTTTGACTCAATGTGGCACTCATTATAGCAATACTTTTCTTCCATCCTTTTGGGAGCTTTGCATGAAAATGTAAAAAAAAAAGAAAAGACATGTAAATATTCTTAGAGAAGTAGTTCTGAGGTAACTATGGCACTGACTTTTATTTTCATAATGTATGCTTCATAATTGTGTTTGTGTGTAAACATATATTGATGTCTCCATAATTTTGGCATTTGGCTCTTTGAGATGTTTTGCCGTTAAATGTATCCCAGATCTATTTTACTGAGCCAGCAGAAAGTAGGTATAAGAATGGTGGGTTAAAGTAACTGTGCCCATTTCTGTCTGCAAACACTTCAGTTAAAACCAACACGTTGTTCAATTAACACTGATTATGAGAATACATTGTCCTGTTTGACCTCTGCCAAGGTGAGCAGTAGGCTTGTTTTTTCATTACACTGTCAGAGCCGTAATATTTGAGATCACCTGTCCTAAATGTTTTGTTTATTCTGTTGATTGCTGCAGTCCTGGTTGCATCTGTTAAGGTGAGGAGCAGAAGACATAAGGTGAGACCATGAAAAGGCTTATAAAATGCAGACGTCAGTGGCACTTTTTGCCAGCAGAAATGAAAACTATAATTTTTCACAAACACTATTAGATGATGAAACCTAGAAAAGCAAATATGGTAAATAAATGGTAGCATATTGTGTTAATTCTACTGTATCTTCTCAAATGCATAAACTATTGCTTTACGTGTCTGTGACAAATTTAGGTGGGACCGATGCAATACTTTAGGTTGTACAATAGCTGCTTTAGATTTTGTGCAATATGCCCCATGTTGGAGGTGAAGCTGTACATATTGTTTGCTAATCCGGTTGTACATACTGTCATGCAAATTCAATACTGAAGAGGTTAAAATGGGTGTATATATACCAAGCTTCACTACGACTACGACGAAGGACTGTACATTTTGTGTTTGCATTTCTAAGGAAACTGTAAATATAATGAGATGTTGTTCTTCCATTGCTTATAGACTGCACAGACTGTCTACACTTGGTCAGACATTGAAATGACTGGCTAAAGAGGCCAAAGTTTTTCCAAATAAAGTATACAAATTACAATGTAAATAGTTAAATGAAGTCTGTTCATTTATATAGACAGTCCACTGTTTCATTTCTTGGTGCAGCACAGAAGAAAAACAGACTTAGTTCAATTTTATCTGAAGGTAAAAAGCTTAGAAGATTCATTGAAGCCTGTTGCAGTGAAACTGAGAGATCAGTTATAGCTGTGTTCATATCACCATTAAAATGTGAATAAAATATCATGTCAACCAAAAAAAATAAATAAAACTAAAAACAAATACACAATAATTGTAATCCATTTAAGCATAAGGCATGGATTGCTTAAGGTTCTCGTGGTCTAAACGTGAGTAAAAAGATCTCAGTTTCACAACAATGCATCCGCTTTTTATGTCTGATTTAAAAAAGACAGAAATGCAGTAATCGTTCCCAATGCTTGTAAAATATGACACACTGTCAAGGGTCCTGAATACCTACAAATTTTCAAAACATTTGAGGTGATTCACCATTTTGTTTCATTGTCGGACTGGGAACATATTTAGAAGTTGAAGGACACCTGCCCTCGCAGCATGTAGTCACTATTAGATATAATTAAACATAGACTTAAAGTCAATATAAATCGTGATATAGTACATTCAGTTCAGTTCATTCAGTCGATGATTAATTGCCAATCAAAATGTATCTACTTAAGAAAGCCTGACAAAATGCATGAAATTACTGATCAGTTTGAAGGAATCCATTATTCTTAGCAAGTATGAGGCAACGATAGAAACAGACCAATCTCTAATTACAGGAAGAAATCTCAGAACCAAACTTAGTTGGAGGGAACATGACTTAGATGGGGGGGAAATACAGAAGTAGTGGTCTGAAAAAGATGAACAGAGAACACAGAGTTAATTGTCACAAGAGATCCAACACTGACTGCATCACATAAAGAGGCAGAGCAAAAAAAAAGGAGTACTTCATATGAGAAAGAAAAACAAAAGAGTAGGTTTTCTTATAGGAAGTTAATTCGGGAATGAGGAAGTGTTCATTAATCTAATCTTCAGTTCATTTCTTGCCTGTGGATTATTCCCCTTTTTGTAACACATCTTATAGAGACACTTCAGCTGGTGAAGTGCAGCTCTACTCATCTAAGGTTTTAAAAGAGACAATGTTAACGAGAAAAACTACAGATGCAGACTTAGACTTTTCAGTTTCCATAGTGGGCTTTGTACTAAAAATTAAGCGTAAAGGAAGTTGATGTCACCCATTCAATATTCAGTAAATTAATATCTTAGTCTGTCAAATGTTTCTTCCCAGCTTTGATTTGTATTAGAGCCACTAGATGGCAACCAGTCACAGCGAATGCTCTCAGTTTGCCTCACTCTCCATCTCTATCTACCCTCCACTGAGAAGTTGTCTGTTTTCAAGCCAGACACCCCACACCTCTAACCCTCACCCCCAAAAAAGAAAAAAAAGGAACAAGATGAAACTCTTTAATTTATATCAACCACCAGGCCCTCACTCCATAAAAGCTTTTAGCAGGCGCTGAGCTGATGTGTCAGGTGGGTGTGGCAGTCTCATCAGCCCTGACATTTAAGTGCAGTAGTGCTCAGCGCAGAAGGGATTGTAGGATATGAGTAGATACAGATGACAAGCCCCCCTGCGAGGATGATTGCAGTGGAGTGACAAGAGGAGACCAAACAACAGAAAGAGCAAAGAGAAGGTGTCGGGAGGGGAGAGATGAAAGACGAAAAAGAGGAGAAATAAGAGCTTTGAGAAGCAATAACTCAACCTGACAATTACATCTTTGTCAGAGTTTATATCAGAGCTCACAAAAAGGGAGAACTTTGAGAAATATATGGGAGTGAAATCTTAAACTTAAATATAAGGCTTTCCATGTTTGTAAGTTTTCTCATTGTAGTTACGGCGACAGCTATTTCATCTTCAGCGTTTGGCTTTTTATCTAATAACATCGTTATTTGTAATAACAATGGACCAGTGAGCTTCCTTCAAAACTAATGCTGGAGAAATTTCTGAACTCTTATTGTGGCTCTTTTTTCCCTGATATTTGGATTATGTTTCACCCAAACACAAAGAAATTCCACATTTGTGTATAATGAGTTCTATTATGCTGCTGACTATTCATGTCCAAGTAAATGGACTTAAAAACTGCTCTCATTTCAGAAGTTTTATATCAAGAATCTGATATTACAATGGGGGGAAATATACTGATAAAGTTTACCTTACAAAAATGGTTGTTGAAATGTCTTGCACACACCCAAGTCAGATCAGATCTTCTGCAGAGGGACTTGAAAGTTTCTTGGACGAAAGGCAGGCTGCAGTTCATCGACCTCTGAGCTGATGACGTCTTCTTACTCATCAAGTTCTCTGCATTTGGGATCTCAGCCACAGCTGATGAGAAAGCTTGGGAGTTGAGTCCTTTTCACAAGCCAGTCTTTGGTTGATCTGTGAGTAGACTAACCACTAATTGAGGTTTATATTCACTGTTAGCCCAAAGCTAAAGGACTTTAGCGCCGTTCTGTTAAGCGTTTATTCATCACAAGTCACGTTGTCATTGCAACATTCCTCCCACAATTTGCACAGCACAAGTTTCCTTGATGTCTTGAGGCCAAATCTCGTTTCTCCAGCTCAACTGAATGTACACAGCCTGGCACAACCTAAAGGATAAAATTACCACAAGGGCTTCATTTTTTCTCATAACCGTAGTAGGAACGTACTGTATCGAAGCGCTTATGAACATTATTTCACAACACAGATAGCGTGTAATCAGAGTATGTTGATGATTGGCGAACAGCTCAAGAAAAATTTGCTGGAAGTGATTTTGTTAAATGAATGACTAACTTAAATGCATTTACTTATGGAAACATATGTTGTTCTATGAAGGTACACTGGACTCAGACAAAAGGCATCTGTTTCTGTTTGTAAAATGCATCATCTACAAAATGTGAGTCACTCCTGATTACAAAAATGTGATCGAGAGAATTTTTCTAAATTAGACGGCTTAATGCTTATATTTTTACTTTAAGATACTTAGTTACATTTGGGCTCAAGGATTTCAAACAAGAGGACAGTAGACAAACATCTGCAGAACTTTTTAATGGCACAAATCTGTTTACCCGTTTAAATTTTTCCATCCCACTTTTTTTATGTGCGTATTTTCAATCGGTTGAAAATATGCACTGATATATCAGTTTCTGATACTGATATCTTGTCAATTTAGTCAGCCCTCATGGCGGCCCTGAAAAATCTAAGTAAACACCCATGAATGAGTAAAAATCATCAAGGGAAATATGTGGATGTTCTTCAGTTAAAATAAATGCATCAATAAGGACAAAAATGTGAGCATAAAAAGCATCTCATTTAAGATGCAGAGTGGATAACATGATGTTGTGTAAATGAGAAAAGACAAGGACGAGTGCAGGCAGACTGAACAAGTATCAGTAGCTACACATATTATTAAATTCGAATTACGCCGTTGTCTGACGCAAATATAGCTGTTTTTCACCGTGTTCAACATTCCCCCTACTTCACAAAATAGAGTGATGAAGACAAGCGACATACAGACTCTGACAGAAGCAGAGAGTCCACCACCTATGAAACTACAAGCACACACACTCACACACTCACACACACACACACACACACACACATAGTGACAGACAGCCTTGGACACCCTGTGGCACTACAGCACGACCTGCCATTCGGACATTCACCGAATGAGACGGACAAATCTCCAACAGACGGCTCCTGACAAAGAGATTATCACCAGGACAAGAGAAGGGTGTGCAGCTGTGGGTGGAAGAGTGCGGAGAAGTGCGAGTTTGTGCCGGTGTGAGTGTTTGCTGGCGTGTCCCTTGAACATTCACACATTTGGACTTTTCTCATCACACTATCGAGTCCACATTCCGAGGCGCATTTACTTTCCTCCGTGTACGAGTTTTATTTGCTCGTCTGTCAACTCAAAACGATCTGTGCCAAAGTAACCAAACAACCACGAATCTGCAAACACGGAGCAAATTCCTTCACTTTTGTTTGTCCATTAAAAAATAAATAAATAACTGAGACGTCTGCGTATAAAAGGCGTTTGGCAAGAAAAAGTGAGACATTTCTCACAGACACTGACAAACAAACTGAATCCTGATTCAGAAATGCTGTCAGAACCTGAACATTTTTGAGGTTTGTTTTTAACAGTGAATTAGTTATTTTCAGTATTTTTGGTCAATGTTTGAAGCAGGATTGATTTTCCTTTGACACCTATTTATTTATTTATTTATTTATTTATTTATTTATTTATTTATTTATTTCATTGTCAACTTATACAGTGTGACTAACTTCACCTTTAGTGAGTTGCATATTCTATGCATATGCTGCATATTCTACTTTGCACTACAATGTCATTATCTCTCATTTAGTCTATTTAAAACGCTGCCACACTTCTTATTAAAGAAGTGCACAATATACACAATATACTACTGTTGATTGAGACTGAAATAATGATATCCACTGGGATATTTTTTAACTCTCTTTCTTTTTTTTGTTTCTTACCTTTACACAAAGCCCGCCACACCTCTTCTTGTAATTTAACACCTAAAAACTTACATAAAGTGGGAGATCTGGGGCAGTTAGAGTCCTTTTGATGTAAGTAGTGATGCAACAATTAATACGACAAAATAATATTGATTGACTTTGACGTTTGCTTAGATACAGGAATTGGAATCATCTTGTAATAAATTTTCAGCTGGACTCAGAATCTCAACCTTCATCAAAGAAACGATAAAAATCACATATTAATGTTAATGCAAATACATAATCATCAAAAGGCTGTTGTGTAAATACAAATTCTATCTAATCTTTTTCAACTTTTCATCTACTTGGGTTTATAAAGCTTCTCGTTTTGGAACTTAGTTGGCCATAGCAGTGACATCAGTAATCTGAGACTGTTGTGCATTTATTTTATAAATTTAATTTAGCCACAAATGCAATTTTCCGATTTACTTTATTCCAAATTGCCCATAATCGTACTATTCGTTTGTAAAAACATATTCATATTTTGACCAAGTTTGACATCAAGATTTGAGCTTTTTGCATAAAAGTCCAAGGTAGTCGCAGTAGCCGAAATGCTTGATGGGACACAGCTTGACGTGTCCTGACACAGTCTCAAGCCAACCACGAATTGCAACAATAATTGTGATATAATCATGTAATCCAAACACAAATACACTCACGAGTCAAAGGTGCCAGCGGAGGATAAGTGAAGCTCCACAGAAAGTCAATTAATCTTTTCAGCAGTCCCCCTTCCCTCCTCCCTGCTTAAAAGCTTCATTTACCTCCTATGGAGAAGAGATAGAAACACCATTAGTGAGATGATGGCAGGACTGGAAAGGGGAAAGGAGAATCACACAGTTGGATGAGCTGAAACAGTATAGGCCCCCGTCTCCACAAAAAAAGGTGTGTGCATTAAAAAGAAAAGAAAAAAGAAGGCGAGCGCATCTTCAGCATGGGTGAGCTCAATTAGGTTCTTCCTTGATTATCAAGGGAAGAGGTGTACAACTTTTTAAGGCGGAAGTGCGCCTCGCATTCTGGGAATGGCAAAGGATGGGTGAACCTGCAGAGACGGAGTGAGGACAGTGGGGATGTGGCTGAGAGGCTCCTTTCGCTGCGCGGAGGTGCTTCGCAAAGCGTGCATTAGTGGATCCGACCCCAACCACCATTTCCATATCTCAGTGGATGTCTGTGGGTGCGTGTGTGTCACTCAGGACCCCAGCTGGATAATGGCTGCTCGTGTGTGTTTACATGCACGTACTCGGGTGCGTGAAATGCCAGTGAGCATATCGACTCTGCTTCACCGAGCTCGGCTGGCTACTGGAGCACATTTGGGGGTCTCACTGTGTGACAGAGGTCAAAATAGACACACACAACCACACACACACACACACACACACACACACACACACACACACACGCACAATCAAATACAAATAAGGAAGTCTGGCTAAGGACTCAAGACAATCAAACAAAATTCAAATCAGCAAGTTTTTCTTTCTGACATTCTTGAAATTTCCATTTGCAAGTCTTTGAGTCATAATAAAAAATACATACCTCTATATGCCAGTAGCAGATTTCTGTGTTTTCCATTTTTCCTTCCATTTAAATGTAAGCTCTAAAAACTATGTCAGTTAAGCACCAAGATATTCGAATGCAATGGTACGCGTCTGATTGCAGGAAAGCCGGGTTTAGATTGGGATCATACAGCAGCTGAATAAATGAAGAAGCCAAAGAAGAGCAGGTCTGTATCAAGTGATCCACTTTTTATTTCTTATTTTTTTGCTAAATTTATTTTGTTGACATTTTTGTGCAACTCTTTTAGGTATGCTGTTGAATGGATGCCTGTATGAGACTGGCTACAGTGCTGAGGAAGCGGGAAAACATAATGGCGGCTAACGGCTGCTCTCGCTGCTTCCTCAGGACAGGCAGACTGCTGCCTATAGCCGCAGAACGTTATTGCAATAAAGATCTCCAACAATACGGAAAAGGAATTGTTAGAGTTTTCACTAGTTGTTTTGAAAACAAAAGTCATCAGAGGAGTCTGGAAAATCAATAGAGTTGACAGTTCTGATCACACTCCCCCAGACTCAGCTGTGTCTCTTGGTCTCGCCCATTTTGCAGGAATTTTTCAACATTTGGCAGGGCGGGTTTATATCTCTGAGGGTCTTAGTTAGACATTAACTACTGAAAGTAGCCAGGGAACTATAAAGTTTGTTAATATATATTTTTTATTTTACAAATTCATTTCTATCCAGTTCAGTCAATGAATAACAAGCCTAAGTTTAAATTTAGGATTCTCCATGTTTACAGTGATCATATTTTTCTGTCTGTGTTTTAGTTGGCGCATAGTCTCCTCAAATGTATTTTTTGCATAACCTATACTTGTCTGTTTGCTTACCAGCAAGTCTGGTGTGCAAACAAATGTTTTGTCCTACTTAACTAGGTCCCAGTCAGACCAAACGTATTTGGCATTGGTTCGTTGATGCCGGTGTTGCCATGCGTTTGGGCTGCAGTGGCATGTATGCCTGCATATGTGTGCATTGTGAATGTAGCAGCCAGCGGGGATAGCATGCTGCCACTGCTGACTCTGGGCCTGTCTGCCTGGTGTGCCCATTTCTGCACCAGTAGAGCTGGCACTGGCTCCTGCCTCTGCCCAGCCGTTTCACAGTGTGCCAGCTGGGCGCTACCAGGAGAGGCCCGCAGAGAGAAGGCACAGGTCAGCTGTAACAGAAGGACAAAGAGAAAGGGGCGGGGATGAGATCAACATCCCTGTTCTGTTCGGAAACAGAAAAGGGATGTTGATGTATCTTTGAGAGAAAAGTTGAACGGGGACCGAACTGATTGTTGGACTTTAATGGATATATTCTTTACTCAGTACAGTAACATGCCAACAGGTTTTCTGCAAGAATTTAACCGACTTGAAGGGATGCTTTTTTTTGCCAAAATTGATTGTTGCCAAAATCATCTTTTGGCAATAGAAAGGGGATTTTTTTTTTTTAGGAAGGTGATGATGTGGACTCATCAATAAATAAAAATAAACATTGGTCTAATTGGGTGTCAGAGCCACAATCAGCTATAAAAAATAAATTATCAGTATAAATCTGAAGAGAATACAATATTCACTTCAATTCATTCCTGAAGTTAAGATTTTTTTCTGATTCTCAAACCCCTTGCAGAATAAGCTATGGTCATGATTTGACTCAGAACCTTCTTACTGCAAGGCAGGCAGTCATAACAACTTTTCCACTGCTCAGCTCCAGGCGTGTATCACGTCCATAAAATATTTGGAAGGACTTATTTTCCATTGTTTTTGCAAATTGCTATTAATTGCTTAAAAATTACACTTTGTTCTGTTCTCCAATTATGTAAAATTAATGAAGAGGAGTGGCAACCGTGTGAAGATTAACAAAAACAAGCCAACGGATATAGACAAATTGAAAAGACCACATATTTTCAATACGTCCCCAAAAAACTTGTTTTTATTTATGCACATTAGACCTAAATTAAACCGATAATCCAGCAGACTTTTTAAAGACCTGAAGCCAGAAGGTGAAGATGGAATAGAAGCCTTGAGGAAAATTAATGGCCAAAGTTGGGAGATAATGTAAAAAGTTTCTCCTCAAATTAGTCAGTACAGTCAGTAATTTTTCTGTGAATGCTTTTTTAGATTTGTTGGTAGTATAACTTAAAATTTCCTCACACAAAATTTTAGCATGCCTTCACATTTCACAAATATTACCCTGAGTTATCTTATTTGTTGCTCAGTTATTTTCAGACACAAGACTCACTGAATTTTCTCGTAAGTCAACCACCTAAATTTCATCACTTTTTAAGAACTATACTTTTAGAACTTATACTACTGCAATACTAAATTATCTTCACAAAGTAAATTAGTGTTTTGGTCGTTGGTCTCTGTCATTTCTAAATAATCGTGTAAAATTGCCCTTAAAACATTAACTCTACAACTTGTGTGCAACATGTGGGAGGTGTTGGCACGGTTAAAGAAATCATTTTAAAACTGTAAATCATATTTGAGAAATCCATCTTTCAGATAATAGTGAGGAATTGATGAAAGACACCAAACCCAAGAGCAGTACCTCCAGATACAGATGTCCTCACTTTCATAAAACTCATTCTCCTCGATACGTTTTATGTCATAGAGTCCTAAATGTCCAGATTTAATGAGATCCATTCTTCCTGCCCATCCTGCACCCACCATGGACACCCCACCTTATTCCACGCCTCTCTCCCGCCCTCTTCTCCATAGGCCCTGGGTCTCTGGCTGGGGCAGGATGGCGCAGCTGCGCCAGGGGCTGCGTTGTCACAAGCAGTTAGGGTGACAGCCACTCACACTTCATAATGTCCCTCTCACAGGTCACCGAGCGACAAGCTGGGTCACCTCGCTCCAGCAGGCCGCCCCAGGGGAAGCAGAGCCCCCCACCACCACCGCTATCTCCCAATCCCGCCGCCCCCACCCCCCTCACCCACTACTTCTCCTTCAACCCCTGCCCTCCCCCTATATGGCCCAGGAAAATGCAGGGACAGGAGGGGCAGGTGGGGGGGAAGAGGTGCTCAATTCTACCTTCATGCCGGAGTCCATGCCAGGGTCACTGTTGAGGTGGGCATGCCACTGCTAGTTCCTCTGATACAGATGATGCTGACAAAGCGGGTTAGGGTCAGTTTGAGAAGCTGAGATGGTAATCGTAGACTTTAGAGGAACATTACGATGTGCTACTATTCCTGATGCTGTATGTCTCGAGGTAATTGTGTGGAACTCTTAAGAAAATACAGCTGTCATACATTCATGTAGCGACGTCTTCAAAGTTAAGTCATCATACATCAAATAAAAGTGACAGTACTGATTTATTGCCTCAGCAGGGGAGTGACCCATGTGTCTCTAATGTGATTATTTGCGATCTCAATGTCGTTCAGCAATTTACAGCTAAACGGGAAATGTTCAAATCCATGCGTGCAATAAGTCTTTACAATAAATCTTTCTCTTTTACCTTCTTCTTTATGCAAGCGCATGGATTTTAACATTGATATCATCAAGTTAAACTCTCTGAAGAAGCATAACATTCCAATTAAGCGGACAAAAAGTAAAGAGTGTGACATGTTACCTTTAGTGTCCCACCTAAAAGTAAAGTGCTTCTTTTCACTATGGAGAGAAATGAAAGTTTAGAGATAAAAATAGATTAAAAACTATGTAGAAAGTCAAAAGAAGTATACAAAAAAAAAAACGTAATGTTTTGTTCACAGCACAGAAAATTGTTTTCCATCTTTACGCACTATCAAACGACAAGTTAAGCATGTGAATTCGGGGGCAGATCAGCTAATTGAATGCAACGCCTGAAGTTGGCTTCAGCTGTGAGTGAGAGGCTTCATACCTAATTCCTGTTATTCAAACAGTCACGCCCTCAGAGCGGCTAATTTACTGGAGGTGAGCACACACCCACTGAACAATGTGTGGCAATTAATTTCGCTCTCCCTCCCACATCTGGCGCTTCACTGCGACCGTGTCTCCGCTGTACTGTGTCACGAAGGCTAGAACGGCCTCTGCAATTTCACACCTAAAGGACCCCAATGAAACGTGAAAAGAATATGTGGGATTGTTAAATTGCATTAAAGAGTTTAAAACACTGGATATGCCTTCTACACACACACACACACGCACACACACTTATTCCTTGTTCAAAATAACACTAAGCAGCAAATGTGATCAAATGCTCAGTGACAAGATGTGACATAGTGTAATGCGCACAGAAGATGCACGTTCGCAAAGGGCGGAAAATCTTCTCAAGAGGACCCATCTGATTATGACCAACACCTCTGAGGAGAAACAGGAAGTTGATTCTGAGAAATGAATCCTATTTAACTGACTGTCTGGCTACTCTTGGTCATGCAAGAAGAGATTTAAAGGCCTAAAGTTTTGACATTGACGTAAATGTTTCTCAAATGTTGCAGTTTCAGATTTCTAACGCATTACGTTCAAAACAGCAGTTTCAGAACTTCAGCGGTGGGGGTTCAGTTGGGGTCCTGAAGGCTTCACGATGGTCAATGGCATCCAGCAGGAGCTGGGTGATAAGTTTGTTTGGATATTCTAGATTTTAAAAAAGTGTAGATGAGCAGTACTATGATTCTTGTCAGGAGTTAACTATTCAAACCTGCTTCTTTCAGAACAGGGTAAACTTACTTGCATTCTCTCCTTCAAGATTTCAACAACCTGCTGTCATTCTGTTTCAACAAGCCAACGACAGTTTAGCCAGGCCATTACCTTCCAACACAGTTCAGCTTTATTTTGTTCCCTGTTCGCCCCTCTTGTCTGGGATTTCTCCAATTGAAGACAGATGAGAAACAAAGTAACAGGCCTGTCTCGCTTTTCCCTTATGAATTATTCCCACCACTTTTGGGACAATGTTCTGTGGACTGATGAGATAAAAGAAACTTTTTGAAAGGTGTGCATCTCATTACGTCTGGCTTTAATCTAACTCTGTGTCTTGTTTTTGTTTGTTTTTTTAAATATCATGTGTACAGTCAAACATGATAGATGGTCTGGGGCTGCTTCGCTGCTTCAGGACCTCGATGGCTTTCTGTAATTGATGGAGCAATCAATTCTGGTCTCTACCAGAAAATACAGCAGCAGAATGACCAGACATCATTTCACAACATTAAGCTCCAGTATAGTTGGGATACCCAGTAGGAAGTACGGTAAAACTCAACCCGAAATCAACCTTTTTGGCATTATTTTGCCAAAAATTATCTAACGAAGAATGAGTGGACATATGGAAGATGCTAAACGAGTTACAAAGAATAACTAGACACAATAAATAAACATAATAATCTAAAATCACTATGAAAGAGCCGAACTAAAGTATAAACACAAACAAAGATGTTATATTGAAAGAACACAGTATAAAAATGAAACTAAAATCAATATATTGAACCACAAAATAATTCAATCAAATCATTTGAGAAGAACCAATTTAAAGTTAAAATGTGTCTTTTATTGTATTTAGAAATAAAGGTTGCATTGCTTTAATGCAATATTAACAGCATATTTAATAGTAAGTGTTGACACGGACTCTCATGGTTATTTTTTTTCTTTGCTTCATTAAGTTAAAAACTGCACCATAACTTTTCTCGCCACTTCTGGAGTTTGACTTTTAAATCCTTTTAAATTTAATAAGGCACCAAAATCAAATCAAAGCAAAGACATTATAAATCAATTATCAGCTCCACTATCTTTCACTTCCAACCAAATAAACACACCACTTATTCAGCATTCTGCAATGTCTTTTATTTATTACATTTACTACTTTTTTCTTACCCTAAACAAGCCGTCTCTCCTCTGCTCCCCTGCTGCACTGCCTTCTCTGTCTCTCTCCCTTCTCCACGCCACTGTGCCAGTCACCCTGCTCCAGGGCTCTGGAGATATTTCAAACATATCTGGGAAATCAATCTTACAGCAAACTGAAGGAAAACATCGAATGTCATTGAGCAATAAGTATGAAGCCTGTCAGAGGTGGAGCTGAGAGCCGGGCCTGCGGCGAGCCGGGCCTGCCAGTGTCCCAGCGAGAGGCTTCGTCAGCTGGGCCCCCTGCGTCTTCACGCACACACACAAAAACACACACACACACACACACACACACACACACACACACACACACACACACACACACACACACACACACACACACATCTGACAAAGACCATTACAATGCAATTTATGCTGGTATGTTGTGTTCGGTTCACTTGGCTATCACCTTTGCTTTTTAGAATACAGCTATCATTTCAAAGTCTTAGCTCTAGACAAATAGATCGATGATAAATGATCATTGTTAATTCTCAAAAATACAACAAAACAATAAGTGGTAGACATGTAAAATAAAATAACGGGTGGAATGTGCTGTCATTTATTTTATGGGATTTCTTTTGGAACAATTTTCCCTTATGTGTTTTCTTTTTCTGTTCTCAACATCTATCAGATTGTCTACAACTTGTAGCAACTGCAGAAATTTCAGGTGCAATTTAATTCTGGCCAAGTTTTTATCTGGTAAAGTTAATCTTCTGTTGATGTTGGGTTGGACTTGGTGTGATGCTGAAAAATAAGAAATTCCTCCTTTCAGCTTCTACAAAGTTAAAGGAATTTTTTCCAAAACTGACAAACTTGGAACGACTCATAATTTTTCATCTTGGGGGAAAAAAAATCCAATCAGAGGAAAAGTAACCCCGGATCATAATGCTGCCACCACCGTGCTTCACTGTGTTCATTGGATGATGAGTGGTTTTGTTTCTGTGCCAGACCTTAAAGTACCCTGGTCAAATCTTGTTGCCTTGCAGACGTTTTGGGAAACTTTAAAAAGTTGTGGATGTTTTCTTTTAAAGAAATGGCATCATGCATCCTTATTTCAGACACATGTGAAATGGAGGAGGTTGTTGTCACATGTAGAACAGAACCAGTACTTGCTCTTGCTCCATAAGTGTTTTTGACTCCTAGGAATCTCCTTGATGAGTTTCTGTCTCGTCTTTTCAGTATTTATTTTAAAATTCCCTTTTGTACTTTTTAATGTCTATCTTTTTCAATAAATAATAATGTTAGCATTCATCTGTGTTGACTATGTATAAAACTGGAATTGTTCCTGAAACAACATGCACTGCTCCTGGAACTACTTGTGCTTTTCACCATATGGCACAGAATTATTCTTTACATCTATAAAGCAGAGATCGAGTGACAGGATGCAAAGGGGGGGAATCACACCGGAAGATGGATTTCAGGAGGCAGAAGGGGAGAAGGGCAAAGGAAAGGAAGAGACCTGGTCCAGACAGACAAGTGAAGAGAAGCAGAAATTGATGAAACAAGATGTCGCCATTGATGGGTCATTACACCCAAGTAAGCATGGGACACTAGCTGGGTCTCCACTGCCCCCTCCTCCTTCTCCCTCCTTCTGTTCTAAAGCTTTGCCCAGACAATTACTACATTATTGCTGTTCCTGTACTTTAACACCATCACTTTGAGGCGTTGTGCTGAAACTCCTCACGCTACAGCAAATCCCTTCGTCTCACTGCAGCAACCTCCTAACTCTCCGTCTTATACCCTAATAAACACATGTTTATCTCCAGGTCAATTGAATTAGAGTTTATGATGAGCATGATCAGTGAACAACTAACAGGGCTGCAAACATTGCTGCAGTAATTGGTCAAATCAGGTGAATTCGGTTAAAACTGTTTACACCTAATGTAACATGCATCCAGTGTTTATCCCAGTAACTCGCAGCGTCGTGTTGCTCGTTATCGCAGATCCAAGCCTGTGCAACAGAAGTAAGGGTATAAAATCAAAAAAGCGACACTAATCTAAAAGTCCTCAGTGTGTGAATTTAATATAAAGCTTAGCAATTATTTGCCTTGAAGCTCACTCATTACAAAGCCTCCTTATCACACACCCACTGGCCATGTCCACATGATGGCCCCTTTAAGACCTTAGGTTGCATAGATCTTCACATGTGGGTAAACTTGGGAAGATATTATTCAAATGCATGCCTAGATACAAGAATTTGAAAGATGAGTTGGTGATTTGCCAGAGGAACAACAAAGTGTTTATTAAATTTTCCAATGAAATCCTGAACAGTGGATATGATGGGTATGACGATGGGATGGAAATTTGATGGTTCTTGAGCTGCTCAGTGACAAGGAATAGAAAGGTCATCATTTAAGCAGTGTGCGATCTTGAGTGTGTTTACAGTCTCGCATCCACTCATATTGAACTGCATGACACTGGTAAAATCTAGGAAAGTTATCAAATATGCATCAACATCAAGCTTTATTCACCCATATTACTTTTCAATAACTTCACTTGTTAATATAGTATAATAATAGGAGAAATGCAGTATTTCAGCTTAAAACAAAAAAAACCATAAAATCTGTGCAAACGGTTTGACCCAAATTGAGAAAAATATCCATACAAGGCCACACTAATGTTGTCACCAAAGGACTTCCTGCTTTTCACACATGAATCTCTCTCAGAGAAAGCTCACATCAGCTTTCCTGTGCAGTGCATTCTGACAAGTGAGTGGAACTAAAACCCGGTCCGCAAAACAACGAGCCCTGGCTCCGTCGGGACACGTATAAGCGACAATAACATTATCTGTGCACATGTGGGCGTCTGGAAGTTGAGCCGACGCTGGTTAGCCGGAGGCTCGGTCCGCAGCCGGAGGACCGCTCTGGTCCACTGACTCAAGGGTGGACGAGGAACCTTCATGCTGGGCCGACTTGGATCGTGTGCCGTGAAATTAGAGCCGGGTGTGAAGGTGGGAAAAACCAAGCAGGCATGAGGCTGGAACACAGAATCACACTTTCTCGCCTCTCGTGTTCGCAGGATTCAACCCTGTCAAACTCCATAAAGGCAAAAATTGTACATGATCAAAAGTGGCTTGTGCACTTTGTTGTGACTAATATGCTGTGTGTCTGTCCCACTTGTCGAAACACACCCTGCTACAACTTGAATAGATATATACATGCATTCAAACAATGATAAATAGGCTGCGTACATCTTGCTTAACTTCTACATTTGCAACATACTTTGTTTTATATCAAGGTGACAAATGTAAAAAAGTGCAAATAATCAAATTATGATCAAACTCCAGCAGCTTCACACCAGAGGATAACTTTTTAATCTTGTCATTTTTACACTTTGACAAAGTATAGCTGAGACTGACTTGGCTATCTTCTTGATGCTTCTCTTTTCCTGTCTCTAATACTCTTTTGACCCTCAACATGTGGCTGCCTTCAAGCTGGCAGATCTAATAGCTTCCTCTCCACAGCAACCAGACTAACACTGGTTTACCCACGCACACACGCACACACACACCTATACACACTTCTCTCCACTGAGATTTGTATGTACCCTTTCTACAGCATCCCTGAAACTCTGATAACTGGATTCTCTCTTCTCTCCCCTCGTGTGCGATGCTCAAAGGTCATAAACGAATTAATGCACAGGCATGCACACACATAGATGTCCCAAGGATGTCCTAAAGAACAAAATAAGACAGGCCATGAATAGCAAACAACCCACAAGGACATAGTCTTCCTACTACCTGGACCTTTGGGGTCTTGGCTGGCTTGTTGGTGTCTGAAGCTCCAGTCTCCATTTTTAAGATCCATAAGCAGAAATACAAATACGCTGAACCAGGTTTAAGCAGAGAGCTGGTCTCCAGCCCTCCTCACCACACCAGGCCTAGATATACTCTGGCTGTGTGAGGTACACTGATTACTGATATTATACACACATACACACATGCACAGTACCTTCACTGCAGGGTATGTGTAAACCCACCATGCAGAAGCAGGTCGCTGCATTAAACACAAGCATATGTTAGCAAGGAGTCTTACTATGATCTTGCACACAGCACTTCACTAGACTGGGCTTCAGCACGCTACACTTCTCTGTGTTCCACTGCATTACATTGGGCAGGCAGGCCAAAGCTAGCTGATTTCCTCGCCACACGGAGCAACAAGCGCCGGGCCTTGCTAGCAGCCTCGCTAGGCTAGGCTAGAGTAAATCAAGGCCTCCTGCAGTCACTGGTGTGAGAGCCCATTTTCACAGTTCACACCCGACCTGCTAATGGCTGATCATTCATTCACGCTCTCTGTTGATTGCACAGGCAGGGGGTTGGCCAATCGTACAGTTCGCTAATGTACCGTACATAGTGAGGATAATCGGCGCGAGCAATAAGCATGCTAATGTTCTGTTGGCCATGAAAACAGAGGTCTGGTAATCTCTTGATATTTTAGAGCAGGATGAGCAGATCAAGTTGTGTGTGTGGTTGGAAGCTGCAGGTTGGGACTTGGACATGAAGATTAATAAAGAGACCGACTTATGCAGGCACATAAAACAACACTTGTGTTTTATATGAGCATTTTTCCCCCACCAAGGAAATTTTCACACAGGCTAACTCAATGTTAGCCTGTGTGAAAATGCTGAAGTGAGACAGAGACTTTCTGGTTCTATAGCTACGTGTTCATTAACTGATTCTGACCTGATAAAATTCATCAAAGATACTCTTTCACTTGGCCTGTCTTAGAAGAATAATTAATGTTTGTCCCACATTTTGCAGTGCTCCAACAAAGAAACTGCAAGGTGGCAACATTTACCTTTGTCTTCTGCTTTGCTGAGAGCATCACCATTATCATTTCTTCTGAGATATTACAAAATCTAACCCATTGTTGACTTGATCTGACCAAAACTGACTGAAAGCAAAGTTGAAAAGTGAAAAAAATGGAGAGCTAAAACTTTGCTGCAGTGAAACACCACTTTCTACTCTCATATCCTTCCATATTTAGGTTAAATGACTTGTTAAATCTAATAAAGTTTCATTTATTTGCCTGTGTCATCGATGCTGTGACCTGTGTCCAGTAATCAATAGGTAGGTCATGAACCAGAGATCAGGGGGTAACACAGAGACAACACACCATGCTGACATAATAATTTAATTAACCCAAAAACTGCCTATGTCTGGGCTGTGAGAAGAAGTGAGATAATTCTTACCCAAGTCAAATTCCACACAGAAAGGCCCCAGATTTTAACCTCCTGGCTGCAACAGTGTTAACAACTTCATTATTGTGCAGCCTTCATTCAGTTTCAGCTGTTTGCAAGTCACAATCTGCAAAAGAAAATATTGCTTACAATATATTTGAGTTCTTAAAAATGTTACATCTGCTTTGCTAACAGCTTTTTCTTTACAGTGCATTGGGGAACCTCTTGCAGGATTAAGAATTAGTCTAGGAGATCATACTTCATTTACTCCGACACTACAAACCCCTCTCTCTGTGGATGAGCTGAACGCCGTCACTCTGTCCATCTCGATTTCCCGTCCCAGAGTCCAGTTCTGCCAAAAGTGGCAAACTTCGTCTGCTAGATCGGATTATGCCACAAGATGGAGCATGCAGCCACAGACTCAAATAGTCTTCGGGCTAAACAGAGAATGATAGAGTTATGTGGCAGGGAAGCATAATTAATGCTCCTAATTGGGCTTTTCCTTCAGTGGTGACTGATAGTCCACTCATAGTGAGCTATGGCTCCAGGGGCCACTGATATGTGCATCTACTGATGCATGTTTTTGTGCATGTTTTATCTGAAGCACTTACCAGTTTTCTATAACAAGAGCCTGTCTCCTAGCACTATAGGGAGAACAAAAAGGACTTCAATCAAACAAATGTAAGTTTCTGCGAGTCTCAAGCAGGTGTATTATTTCACTGCAGGTCCCTATTCCTACTGCTCAATGACGATTTGAGTCACAACAAGCCCCCTCTGTGTTCCATCTGATTGAGCCTTTGTCCACTACAAGATTTACTTAACCTCCTGAAGCTGCTCTCCCCCAGAGGTCTTACTCACCAGCACTCTCCTCCTCACTCTGACCCATAGCTTAGTGACATCAAATGAGCAACGAGGTGTAAATCCGCTGCTCTTTATCATCCCTGCCGCTGTTAAGTCAGGTGTGACACATGAGGCTTTTGGATGGGGGACAAATGTTCAACGTATCCTTTTCAGAGAAGAGTTTGTGCGAAAAAATAAAATAAAAGCAGAAAAGGTACACCAGTATACTCTGCCGGTATACTCTCACTTACCTCACAAGGAGGAACTATTCTAAATATTTACAAGGAAAATAATTTATAGGGAAAAAAGCTGACTATTTGTAACCAGGAATGTGTGTGATGATGATGGTTGGAGGCAGGGTGGTAAGGTTTTTTTTTTTTTTTTTTAAATCATATTTCACGTAATGTTCAGGGAATAGAACCCTAACATTTACTTAATTACAAATTGTGTGTTTTACGTCGCCCTCAAAAAAATCACTTTGCAGTGCAGTCAACATAAGCAGATAAAGTTCACTTGAGTGGTTGATACTCCGTTTCCAAAATATCTTTCCAGCAGGGGTCAGTAGTGTACTGCTCTCACATTCAGCTGACGAGCTTATTAAAACCAATTCAGTGAAAGACAGGCATCCTCATAGACAGCATTTCTTACCTAAAATATATAAATTCATTTTCATTTGTAGTTTTTATAAGTATCAGATTTCCTTGAAAAAATAGCCAAATAGGACACACTATTAAAAAAGATGACTTTCAAGCGTACATCTCATGTTGGCATTGTGCGAGGGTCACTAACTCAGAGCTACGCTCATTCATGAATGCTTATTTTTAAAATCCTAATGAAGGTTCTGGTAAGAGGCTGAGCCGTCACTCAGGCGCAACGGTAAATACTGACATTAATTTGTAATTGTTAAATTTAATCAGCTTCTAATCATTTCCACCTAAGCGGGTTTGGGAATCTTCTGATGACTGTGGCCTAATTTTAAATTTTACTATGAATTTTAATTGCAACTCATGTATGAAAATAAGGTTGTCTTTCTTTTATAGAGTGTTTATAGAGTGAATTGATGAAACGTAAAAAAAATATATATAGAAAGTTGTGAGACGAGTTTTAAAATATGCCCTTATAGTTCAACACAAATAATGATGTTTAACTGCGTCTTAGCTGAAAATGTGCAAAAATGCACATTTTCTTGGCTCTTTGGTCAGAAAGACTGGGTGTCCCTTCAGTGTCCAACATGGACAGCGACTGACACACTTTCCCTGTGTTTTCGCCCTAAGGCAAAGAGCTAATTAAGGAGAGACTCTGGTTTTATTTACTGTAAAGCTCCTGGCCCCTGGCTCTCTCTGTGTGTGTTGGCTTGTGTGTGAAAGACTCAGAGAGAGAGAAAGACAGGAAGATCGTGTTGGGTAGATTTTGCCTCTTTTGAGACCATTTTCAGTAACACTGGTTTTGCTGGGCCATGTCATTTTGACCACATTAAACCAGAAGCACTATGATAACGGGCACATTGACAGATATACGTTAGAAGAAGCCTTCATGGGTAGTAATGCATGGAAGTGCTGCAAACCTCAACTGTGCTACCATATGAATATTCCTGAGACATAATCATTTAATCTGGCAGTCATGGTCTTTGTACAGATTTTTAACACAATAATTAGTTTTGATTAAGTCATGAAAAAAGGGGCTTGCATTTGATTGGTTGTTTTTTTTTAAAGCACTGATGGTACTTATTTGTCAAGATTTATTTGAAAATGGTAACATCATGCATAAAATATGACTCACATAACATAACTACCACATTATAAAGATTTCCAGTTGAACATTTATGAGGTTAGTTTAAATTCATTTGAAATGGTTATAAATCTTGCACACTCCCCATTCAGACCTATTGTTGACAAGTTATTGTTTTTGTTACTGAACAAGGTTCTACTAGAAGTTGCTTCCTGTTAAATGGGAGTTTTCCTCTCCACTGTCGCCACACGTATGCTTAGCTTGAAGGACTGCTCCAAAGTCAACAACACAATTCAAGTGATTAGCCACTGTCACTACATGCTCATCCAGGAAAGGGGTTTGCTGTCAGCAAGTGACTCGTTAAAATCAAGTTTTAGGTACGTTGGTCTGAGTGGTAGTTTGCCTGATAAGCTCAGCAGCTGTGCAGCTCCACCAAGTGTTTGCTAACTTTAGCTGCTGCTAGTCTGGAGGAGCTGAGTGGGGGAGGGTTTAAGGTGTATTTAAACCATGAAAACAAAATGACAGTCTTCATCCTTGTGCAGCGAGGTACAATTTAGAAAGGCCAAAAGCCAGGTGAAAAAATTTCTGCAAATTATTTGAAAGGAACTTTTCAGAAATGCTAGATATAAAGATTAAATCAGACAAACAGGAGAACAAAAAACAGCTTTTCTCGCAGAAATAGACAAAAAGTTGAAGTTGAGCAAATCAATTTAATTTAGCTCTTTGTTAATTCAAAGTTGAGACAAACTCTAATTAATTGGGGCAGATTATTTGGGGTAAAATTAATTTCAAGTTGAAATGACTGCTAAAAAGACATACATGCATTACCCAAACCAACTCTAAACCTGACACAATATTTATTCAAAATCACAAAAAATAACTTCAGACAAATAACTGCCGTTCACTTAACTTGTTATGTTGTCATTCAATTAAAAGAAAATAATAAATCATAACTTGGGATAGTATTTTTAAGCTGAAACATCATAGTCAAATTAATTTGTAAACCACAATAAAAAAACAAGAAATGTCTAATGCTTCAAATAATACTTAAAAAGTAATAGCATAAATAGAGCATAAAATATTTATTTACATATTACATATGTAATAAATATTACATATTTTTAGAAAGTAGAAACCAATGAAGTCCAGTCAAATGCTCTATGAAATACTTTGGTTGTTAACTTTTAAATAAGTCTACAATGTGAGGAGTGTGGTTCCACAAATGTGGGGCATCCTCCGCAAAAGTACAATCAGTTTTCTAGTATTTTTTTTCATACAGTATGTTCCTGACAACTGGTTCTACCCCAGCTCCACAAGCCTTCCCAAATTCAGGTACGATAGTGCAAAACCCATGATTGTATTTATTGAATATCACTGGGTCTGATCTAAAATACAAAGCTCACAATGCACCAGACTCGATCCAAAAACTCATATGTTACATCCGAGACAGAGGGTTAAACATATGGAGTTTCAATCTGTACATCTGACCTTAACCCAACTAACACACTTCCTCTGAGTATGAACCCTTGGGATAAAAGCTCATAATATCGTAGGACGTTGCCTGTGGCGCTCTCAGCCTTGCTTAAGTATTATATTATTATGATAGACCCCTGCTGCCTCTTGACTGTGAATGGTCATCTGGAGGTAAACTGGCAGTGGACATTCTCCCAACATCCGCTGATGTTGATCAAACACACCCTGCAGTCCCCAACCGGCCCCAAGCTGATCCTAACAGTACCCCAGCAGGACTCTCTTTACAGGGTTCCACTAAAACCCCATTTGTTGGTGACAGCTCTGCTGCAAAGGTGACACACCACGGTGACAGGGGCAAACACTGCCCACCCCCCTGCCCTCTCAAACTAACACACACACACACGCCAGGCCTGTCCTCACCTGCATGAGGGAGGCCTGTGACTCCCTCAATATTCAGGATCACACAAACACAGACGCACGAACACACTCAGTGCACTGACAACATGGAAATGTTGACGAGGCTGCTGGAGGAAAGCGTTTCGGTGATATTTGAACAGCGAGCGCAGCAAGGAGGACTCTCATTATGCTCTGTCAGATCTGACAGTGAAGGTGCTGTAGCTGTTATAGGGGAGCCGATGACCCGAGTGACCCGGAAAGCAAGGCAGAGCCTGCACAGCTGTGGTCACTGCGGTGATCTCACACAGTGCAATTAATGCACACAATCAGAGGTGTCTGCGAAAGTGTGTGTGCGCGAGTGCGTGAAGGCGTGTGTGTAGGTGTTTGTGTGCCTGCGTGCACATGCAGGGGTTTGCCTGCTTATTACAACCAAACACTGAGTTACTATCTGACAACAGAGAGCTCTGGGTAATTTCCCATCATGCCTCATCAGGAACAGCGGGGGGGCCAAGAGCCTCACCACATCAGCTCACTCTCGGACCTGGGTGGAAAATTACCATCATTAAACAGCGATGTGCAAGAGAGAGAAAGATGGAGTCATAGAAAAAAGGGGAAAGAAAAGGAAAGAGTGCCTCCTCCCACCTAAAAAGACAGCAGAATGTCTCTTCATTTTGAAGGAACCTGATTTAAAGGAAAGATGGGGACAGATCCAGGGGTGTTCCTAGACATAAAGCCACACTGGGGCACAGAATCCATGTGAATGTGTGTGCCTGCGTGTGTGTGCGTGTGTGTGTGTGTGTGTGTGTGTGTGTGTGTGTGTGTGTGTGTGTGTGTGTGTGTGTGTGTGTGTGTGTGTGTGTGGAGGGAGAGAAGAGAGAGAAAGAGAGAGAGCTAAGCTCAAAATTCATCCCTATAGATTTTATTTTAATGTTACTTTTAATTCGACCAAGAAGTTTGGCATCTCACACAAGATAATAAAACAAAGTATCATGGTTCTACATTTAAAAAAAAAAAAAGCTTTCAGAAGAAATCCAATTCTTCTTCTTGTGTTTGTTGATTCACTTCTAATTGTCATGTTACAGTTGGTGGAGAGCTTCATGTTGGACTTATATGGATTTCGGAGGTGCAGTCTGCAGGGTGGTTAGAAAAAACAATCAATCAAAATACTACTGTAAACATAAATCATCTAGGGGTATGAATGTCAAAGGCTTCAATGCATAGAAATCAATTTATGCTAACATAACACGGCACTGTTGTGGATAATCCTTTAGTCTCTAAATGATGTTTTCTTTCTGAACTGTTGGACTTTTTAATGTTTAAAATGAGACTTCAGATGCTTTTGTTGTTTAGTAATGATGTATTGTTGAAATTTTATTGAGGAATTTCAATGGGCCACAGATGACCTATAAAGCACATGCACCAGTAAAATAGCTTTTGCCTATGAATGACTCATTCTTTGAATAAATGTTTAAATCTTCACCCAGTATTGATCAATGACAGATGTTAGTTTTAGAAACAAAATAGACAAATCTTTAGAAGGTTTCAGTTTTCTCCTGTTGCTTTATCTTATCTGTGTCTGGACCTTCCTCCATCTCATTAGCAAGTGTCTGTGATTCCAGCGGACTGAACACTGATTCTTTATTGATCCAGGCAGCCCTTTGAGGGCTAATGTAATCAGTGCCCTCTGCAGACGCAGCAGAGGCAGGTGGAGAAAGATCAGCAGGAAGGCAGGTGGGAGGACTTACTTACTTACATATTGTGCCATGCAAGGTGTAAACAATGAGGTGGTCTGCACATATATTGAAATGCAAAAAAAAATAAATAAAAAGTAGCACTTTTTCTTGTTCTTGGAGGTTAAACAGAGTGAAAGCACTGCTTACAGCATGCAGAGACAATCGCCCGCTCGTCAAATTTCAACCCTTGTCTCCAAAGTGAAGTGCACACAGTGTGATGGCTGGAAGATTCGCAGCACAGCTCTGAGCTGAATGTACGACGTCCTGTCTCAAGTCTGCTTAACGTAGCGGTGACATGTAAACATTAGAGAAGGATCCCTGAGCTCATATTGAAAATAACAGGGGATGTCTGTTAGAAGACATGTGTAAAATCCCAAACGCAACACTGTAAGCTCAGACAAGTTCTTTTTTCTTCTTCTTTTTTTCTAAAAGCCCAGCTGCATACAAGTCTGTTGCTTCATCAGCTTTTTAGCTGCCTTGACTGCATACTGGCTCGCATCTCTTCTTAACAACCTCTTTACTTTTATTTCCCAGTTAATCGTTGGTTCTCTAATCTTGTGTCACTTTGGTCTTAAAAATGTTGCGCTATGCTCAATTGTTTCCTCATTTATCTGTAAGGAGCAACATTTTTTAATGTAGTTTTGCTCAACAGTTGGTTTGCCTAAAACATAGATAAACTGTTTGTCTATGAGACAAGTGATGAGTAGCTGGATAGGCAGGTAACCTGTAAAAAATGAGGCAATCAATTCCTATTTCTTTATTTAGATCAATAAAAACTGCTCAGTTTGACAGGCAACAGCAAAATCCTTCACAAAATGCTTTAGATATAAGCCTGGTTTACCATCAGGTCATTTTTAAATTCATTTATCTAATTGTTAAGACAGGAAATAAATGAAACAATTAACAACGGGGATGATCTCCAATTCTGCACAAGCTACTTGCTTTATTGGTTCCTGTATCACAAAGACCCAGTACATCTCTAACATATTGTTTATCAGATGCTGTTTTGGTTTGACAGTTCTGTTGAGCTTCACTCATCCACTTTTCTCAGTTTCCTCTCTCTCTGCACAGGATTGAACTGAAAATGAGTAAAAAATCAGTCTGAGTACCCTGAGAGAACCCACCAATGCACAGGGAGAACACGTACATCCTGTACAGAAATAATGTCTTGCTGTAAGTAAAGACAACAGGGCTTACCACTGTGTCACCAGGGCTTCTTGAAAACTTGCTGTTTCGAATCCATTTCTTCTCTTATGCCCCCTGGTGAATAAACTAATTACCACAGATCACAGGTCTTTTATTCAATAGTCCAAGCTTTCTGTGTATAATCCTGGTCCACACTTCTAATGACAAACACAATCCTTTATTGAAAAAGTAAAAATTTTTAGAGATCCAAATATCTGTTGCACAACTTTGCCTATTTCTTAAGGGCACTGAGAGGAAAAAAGATCTGGAGAAATAAAAACGTAAACAAAGCTTGAAATACAATGATTATGAAAAGATGTTTGTGGCCGTCAGCTTAATTCTTCAATTTTAATGTGGCACAATAGGCAGTAAATACTATTGTGTTTTTAAGTTGCAGATGTATTCTCTGTATGGATACACATTTCTTGATTTTATTTGTGTATTAAATTACATGTAAATGAAAATATCTTCATTTAGACATGAATATGGTGGAAGAAGCCATGCTGGCTATATAGCATTCAACGCCTGTGTCTATTGATAATAGTAAATATATAAAATATGAATATGACAATGTATTACGCATTAGCCTGCTGTATGACTAACCTTTCACTTTCCCTCTTTTTTGCTTGATTCTTTTTCTTTTTTATATATAATAGATCTTTCAAAAACGGCAAAAATAGATTTGCTAAATCTCTTGACTCAACTGACCTCCCTCCTGTCTGGAGAAGATAAAATGGAAGAGATGAAAAGTAAAAGAGAGATTAGAGAATAAAACAAGAGGATGAATGAACATATGCAGAGCAGAATATAGGTTTTTATCAAGAAGTAACTGAGCTTTACCTAGTTTCCTTTCCATAATACATATTGTAACATTACTTGAAGCACAGAGACGTACAAACACAAACATTCCCCAAGCAAAGGCCGACACAGATGCGCTCTTGGTGAGGCGGTGGAGGAGGAAGAAGAGGAAGAGTGGAGACAGAAAAGAGAGATACTGCATGGATGACCCAGTTGGGCTTGTGCCAGTTCTGGAAGAGCCTGGAGCCAAAGTAAAGACCTGGAGACACACACACACACACACACACACACACACACACACACACGCGCACACACACACACACACACACACACACACACACACACACACACACACACACACACACACACACATACACACACACTTACAAGTATGTGTGCGCACACACCACACACCATCTGGTCCTGTGCCTTTTAATAACTGAAACGAGGCACAAGATGTAGGCAGCATGGTGCATGGTTTCCCAACAGCCTGGCAGCAAGAGAGTGGAGAGTCACAAAGGTAACAGCAGCCCTGAGAACAGTAAATACAGATTGCCTTACAGGTGCATGAGGAAAAACAAGAGGCAACACACAGCTCTAAAACCGGTTGCCTTCTAAAGGACATAACTTTCTTTTTTGGAGGGTTTCTCCAATAGTTGTCGGGAGGAAAAGACAACTGCTGTTTCTTTCCTCGACCAAGCCTAATTTCCCCCTCACTCACTGTTTCTCTTTTCTTCATCTCTGCCTTTCTCCCCTGCTGCGTACAGGAGTCAGCCTGACTTTTGATCCTGACATCTGCGTCTTGCAGGAATGTCTGTGCGCTCTCTCTGCCCTCTGATGTGGCTCCAGGAACTAATGGAATGTGAAAGAGACAGACGGGCTTCTCGTCTGAAAAACACTGCCCTCTCTCCGTACACGTGTGCATATGCATACGTGTGTGTACGTGCGTGTGCTTGTTTCATACACATGTCTGCTGTCTGCTTCCATCGTAGCCGATTTAAAATAAAGCCGTTCGAAAAGAGGTGAGAGAGAAGACGGAGAGTAAATAAGTCGAACAGCTCGGTTTGTGGTTTTTGTAAGAAATCTTTGGCTGTGCACGGATTAATCCTGCAACTCTGACTTTCTCTCTCCCTCGTTCTGCAGGGAGAGACTGAAAGGTCTAAAAGGGTGTTTACAATTCACTAATCTTACTTCAAAACCGGCTTAACTCTGGTAGACATCAAAGGTGCGCGCGTGATGGCCCCACTTATCCCAGTAAGAGGGGGATGTATGATAGACTGGAAACATGGCAAAGAGGGCTGGGGAGCAAAAAAGAACAGAAACAAGAGGAAGCTAGATATTTTTAAGATCTTGTGATGGTTGTCTCAGTTGATTAAGGGAAAATAATTTCCAGCCTTTTTTTTAAGGCTTATAAACTTGAGAGACTCAAGGGGTACCCAACAGAAATATGTTTAAAAATAATGTTTAAAAAATTATTCCCCCTACTGATTTCATCTGTTGTTACTTTTTTCACTGATCTTAATGTTTGAGATCATCAAACTAATTTTAATATCAGAAACAGATCATCCTAGTAAATAAAAAAAGCAAGTGTATTTTTATCGAAAATTTAACTTCATACGGAAAAATAATTGTTCCCAATTATTAGCTAAATGTGATCGGACAAATTTTAGATTCAATTCGATCAATCACACCCATTAGACTCACCAAGTTCTTTTACTCTGTGCGCGGTCCAGTGGGGTTACACTTGAGTGCATGTTAATATTTTTGTGTGTGTGTGATTTATAAAATTGATGGTCTCATGGGTTAAATAGAACACTCTGTTGGTCGGGTTCAGACATCATGAAGTAAGCTAAAAAAGCATCTCAAAAAACGTCACATCGTGCCATAGAGCAAAAGGCATCAGAATTCACAACACCAACATTTACCATTCTGAAAATGGTTAGTCCAGCGAGCAACACCAAGAGTCGTTGTCCACCAAAGACAGAGGATGAATCTTTCTCGGCATGGCCAGCCTCCAAAAATCGCTTCAAAAGCTAATCGACAATTCATCCAGCAGGTCACAAAGAAATGACAAGTATATCTAAAACACTGCAAGACTCCCTATATGATAGTGCGACAGTTTGAATGACTTGTCATAATTGATGAAACAAGGAAACTCTTTTCTTTAATAAGCCTCATGCTAATGAGGACTAAAGTCATGCAGTACTTCAAAAGTCTGACAAATACACATTTGCAAAGAAACAAACTAAAGGTCTTGACGTGCCTTTACTCAAAAACCAGAGTTCAATCTGATTGAACTGACCTTAACCAAGGACTTCATGCTCAGAAACCTTCCAATTGTGGTTAAACTAATACAAATCTGCACAGTAGAGGGGTCAAAAAATTCCTCTGTGGCAATCTAAAAGGATCACTGACTCAATCCAAATGGGAGATATTGCCACAAATGGTGACACATCCAGTTATAAGTTTTAGAGCTCAAAATCTTTTACATTTTAACAAGGCCAGGTTGGAGCCTATTTTTAAATAGAAGAATCATACGCAACTTTTGAGTTTTAATTAGGTTTTGTGGTAATCTGTAAATGTAATCACATCACTTGTAAAAAAACCTCAGAAGGAATCTTTAATGGGAAACAGTTTTTCATGTCGGTTCAGCTTTAACCTGTGGACTACCTGAGTCTTATCAAAACAAATGATAATAGAAGGTCATCTGGTATATCAACCCGTGGCTTTCATAAACATATTCATTAAGAACTGATAGCTGCATTTCTAAATGGATCTCCAAAAAAGTAGACGGGGGGAAAGTCTTTATCCTGGTGAGGCAAACTAATGAGGAAAATCTCATTTAAACACGATTTCCATGAATATCTGCACAGGAGAGAACACAGGCAAGGTAAAATTAGCCCCGTAATAAATGAAGATTGTGGGAATACATCTGGCATTAATTGTCATCCTAAGGTCACGGTTCATTAAATTACCATTAAAGAGTTTGACAAAATATATTTAGTGCTCACTGAGGTGTGCTGGGCTTTGTGAGGTAAAATGTATAAATAACTGTAATAACTACAGCTGTGTTTCCGAGACCTATTAATACAGGACGGGAAGCAGGAGCCCATTCTGCAGAGACGTTATCAAGGGATTCGCGCTATTAACAGATGTATTTTTCCCCCTCCTTGAACACGTAGAAATAATGCAAATTATAATAAATTGTCACGTAATGAACAGAGGGCCCAAAAAGCGGCGGTTTCGATGTGATGGAGATGAGCTTATCTGGGCGCTTCTATTATTTATTCAGCGTGTGTTTGCTGAATACATCTCCATGCAAAGTTCTTTTGTGATTCCAAGTTTGTCCCACATTCCCCATTGAGATATCAGGGAGCGACATGCGAGGCTGCCTCGAGCAAACATCTGCTCGCACATGCACACACATGTAGAAACACACGCAGGCAGACATACATGCACACTCTGGACGTTTTAGGACATAAAAGTTGTAAATTCTATTTAAAAGAACATTAAAAAAGAAAAAGGACAAAACTCTAAATGAGGTTGTAAAGGATCAGATGGCCTGTTTGGATAAAGTGTGTAAAGGGAAAAAGACAAAGAAAGAAAATGTGTGTGTGGAAGACTGTGCATGTGTGTGTGTATGTTTCTCAAAAGGAGAGGCAAAGCAACATAAGACAGAGAGACTTGCGTGGACAGACACTGATTCCCCCAGGTGCATGTTGGGTAGGTCCTCAATAATCTGGAGTGACAAGAAACAGAAGGAGCCGATTTCTCCTCATGTCATATCCTCTTTCGCTTTTCGCTTCCTGCTTCTTGTCAACAGGACTTTAAACTGGTGTTTGTTAAATTGGATGTCAGGTTCAGGAGAGGACTTTGTTGCATCCAGTGCTTGTCTGTTAGCGAGCATGGATGTGCTGTCTCTTGAATGCGATAACATGTTGTCTCCTGATATTAAAAGGTCCAGGTCGGAGAACAAAATACTGTAGAAATAGATTAGTTTAGAAAATTACCCCAATGAAAAATAAAAAAACCACTGGTGTAAATTTGCATAATGCAAATGAACATAAATTGATTTGTGGCTGCAGAGGAATCTACCACTGTCCTGGACGGCAAAGCCCTCCAGCCTCAACTGTTCAGCAGCAGGTCTGTCCTGCCTTTCCAGGAAGACTCAGATGAGTCTGAAGCCCCTGGACATCCCTGTTAATCACTCATCCTTAAACAAGCACTTTCTAAATGACCTTAGAAAGACAGAAACAAGAGACAGATTCAAAGAAGGCCCTTAGGCCTCAAACCAATTTAGAATCCCAGTTTGATTTTTAACCAAATGCTCCCGCGAGAGACACACACGTGCAAGAGTGTGGATCGTCAGGCAACCAGTTCCTCCACATAAACAGAAAAGGTCATTCCCTGTCTGAGTCAGTGTATGTTATTGTTCCGATTACTGTGTGTGATTTTGTTTTGACTATCAGTGTTGCAACTGTAGAAATGACTGACCTTTGACTATAAGAAACAGAAGATCACATCACAGTCATTGTCAGAGGATTATTTTTTTACGTTGAGGAATAAATAGCATGCAAGGAATTACAAGAAACAATAGTTCAAAATCCTAATGTTTGCATATTCCTGGGAAGGCTGAGACAATACAATAACTTTTTTTATTCTCTTGATTTATGTCTTGCACTACACCCAGTGAAACACTTCACAACTTCAATATCTTATCTCGTGCCACGCAGCAAAAGACGTGATTTTGTGTTGAAACAATACGTCAAACGTTTGTGAGTTCAATAAATTAGAGTATCATAAAAAAATATACTAGAGCAGTTCAGTTCGAAAGGTGAAACTCATTCATTATTTGTATTCATTGCACACAGAGTGAAACATTCGCGTCATGGATGGAAAATGTTTTGGCCTCCTAATTAGAAGTTGTGCAGTAGACAGTCCTTGGCACCTTCCATGTGTCCATTGCTAAAATATCTGCTTTTAGCAATGGAGAAAAATTAGGCAAGTTGTAAGACACAAGACCAAACAATGCAGAGGAGTGGAAGACTCAAATCAATCTGGTCTACCTTTGCACCCCTAAAGGCTGATCACCGTAATTCATACATAGTCCTCACCATGTATCGAGTTACTGCATAAGCTACACAACACATGGACATGCCTTTTAGTAGACTGTTGTTTTTTCCTTTAAAGTCTTGTTATTGGTGTTTTGAAATATTTAAATTTCACAAGAAATTGAAATTTTCACAAGTTTAGTTAATGTAGTTTCAATAGATTAGACTAGAAATCAGTTTAAACTGAATTACCAAATGCCTTTTCAATTATATTTTGATGTATAAAGATCCATTACACGCAGACTGTGAAATGAGCTAGAAAGATGAAAACCGTCCACTGCATTAAAACAACACAAGACATGTCAAAGCACAATTTTAAATTGCCCAATATATTGTCATGATCACATAGTGACAGCTGCTGAGAAATTCCTTGGTCTATTATTGTATTTTTGACATATAAACAGTCACAGACAGCAGATGGCCACTCCCCCACCTAACCCTGTGCATTGAGGTCCCTGAGGCAACAGGTCAAAACAGGTCCCACCTGAACAGGCCATTTCTGGTTCACAGGTGAGCCCTTTCTCTTCACTTAGGAAAAATAGCAGCATCACGCATCTCTGTTTGATTGCAAATGAGAGCAGGTCACCGTTTGCCGGGGTTACTTCTGCAGGGCAGATGGGATTCACAGGCTGACCCACCTGATGTAACTAGAAGGTAGCCAGAATTTCTCTTTTTTTTGGTGCGTCATAAAAATTCATGCTGGTGCTCCGAAGCAAGTAAAACATGTTGGAGTTGTTTTTGGTAAAGAAATTCTTGTTAGTATTCCAATGATATGGTGGATTCAAAGCATCCAGCTTCTATGCGCCACAAATCTGGGACAAACGTCCAGAAAATTGTAAAACAACTGAAACACTGAGTTCATTCAAATCAAGACTTAAAAACCCACTTGTTTAGAGTTGCTTTTGAACCATTAAATCAGACACTGACCAACTTATTTGATATGTATTGATGATTTTGGAGATGGCACTTGTTAAAATGTAACATTTGGTACTGATTTTCTTAGCTGTTTGTGGTTTTCTATGCAAAGAACTTTGAACTGCCTTGTTGCTGAAATGTGCTCTAAACTTGACAGTTTGATTAATTGAAATTCATTTAAAATTGTTAATAATCGTAATGCAACCCAGCAGTGATAGCAGTAATTTTGTCTTGCTCCTCTTAATGCCTCTAGGTGGCAGTATTGTCATATCAACGTTTCTTAAACTGGACTCTGACCCAGCCTTCACATCTCTGAATAAAAACTCTCCCTATTCACAGAGAAATACTACCAATCCTACAGACAAGTGATTATATACCTTACTCACTCTCAACTATGGACTTAATATTAAAATCTGCAAAAACTATTTCACATCTTAGGAGTTGGCTCATTCTTATTCTGGGAGCATTTGATCCTGCACAAATGCCACATTTGTTGTATGTGTGTTATATTTTAAAATGTATAACATAGAATTGAACATTAACACTTTTCCTTTGCTGCAGTTATGTGTTGATGATTAATGTTGTTTGAATGAAACTTAAGCCTCACCACACTATTAAACATGGTCCAAAGTGGGAAAACTAATCATATTAAATCTGATGTTCAGATGCAGGTGTGGTGTGAAGGTGAGGGGGGAAAGGGATGGCTGTGCTGGAGCAATAAAAAAAAGAAAAAAAAAACACTTCCATTTATTCTTAAGAAGCACTTTTCATTGTTTTACAACATTATGCAAAGCTGTAAGTTGGGGATTTGTGGAAGATGCTTGTATAGATCAAATAAATGCCAAACAATCAGGGTTATTATTTTGTCCTGGAAATGAGTCAAGTGGAGTGTGGGGTACTCTGTGCTGTAACATGCCTCTGTTTGAAAACAGAAATAAATGTATGTTTATCCTTCTGTAAGCATTTAAGCCTGAGGGCTGGAGAGTACAATAATGAGCAACTGACAGTAGATGTAGATAGAACAAGTACCTCAGCTCTCTCTGCAGTTTCTTCTTCTTTCTGCTTGGGGATTGTGTGATTTCCTGCATCAGTTGACACAAGTCCTTAACAGACTGTCTTGTTATAACTCTGAAAAGGTCACCCCTATGTTTGCAGGCCTCTGTGGTGTGCAGCGGCATAACGTAGCGTAGCAGACATAAGCAGGCGAAAGGTAAAAGTTAAGAGCATGCATGCAAACAGGCTCCAGTTCCCCTTCTTGTGCAGTTCTCTCCCCTTCCTCCAGAATTGTGGGTGCAACTGAACTCCCCAGCAGAGCAATGCTCTGACAGCTAACATTGCCCTATGTCACAGCGTGCACTGATTGTCTTATCTACCCATTTATCACAGTTGATTTGGACCCAACCTTGCCTGAAACCTGCGTTCAGATCTTGTCCGGGTGACTTGGAATACGCAATGCTGAAATTGTAGAGCTTTTTTTTTTTTTCAAATAGGGGATCCATTGCAAATGCATTCAAGGTTATTTTAACGCACAGAGATGCTTAATGTGTTTTCTGACTGCATTTCACGGGCCTGAGATAATCATGACAATTAGCCTGACACTATGGAATGGTAAGGGGCAGGACCGTAAATATTGGGCTCCACACACAGCGTCTCCTACACATGTACTGTCAGCAAAGTGACACAAAATTACATCCTAACAAGTGTACAGTTCTCCTGCCTCGGATCGTCTGAAGCGTTATCTCCCGTGAACTAGAAGAAATGCATGAGTGTGCAGGACGGGGTTGGCTTCACGAGGCTGTCCACACAAGCTGTTTGCACACAAACCAGCGCTGATGTCTTCTGTCAGCCCTCATTTCGGTAAACACTGACGTCTATGTGAGGAAGCGGAGTGACAGGTGCATGATTGAGGTACTTAAATGCAGACACTCTCAGCAACCGTTCCTTCTCCGGATCTCCCAGGGACGCCGCCGTTTCCATCTTGACAATATATGCTTCAGCACTCTTCCACCCACCGAGACCATTTCATTGTACTTTAATTGATGTAAGACACCTTATCCAAGACTTAGTGCTAATTGTCCAATTATTTAATCAAATCACAATAGTCATGAAAACATAATCACGTCAGGAGAAAATCGTGACGAGGGAAGACGCATGGCATACTTGTTTGGTTCTCAGAGGCAGGGGTTTCGCCACCTTTCTAAAAGACGCTGCTTCAGGAACAGATTGGCTAAAACCAGATCTGTAGAAGATAAACATTAAATATGCATCCAGATCTTCTGCTTGGGTGAGTGGACTGAATTTGTAGAAATGGCTAATGTGTTGCAGTGACGGCAAGCAACTAGATTGAGCGCTGATTACAAAATCTGCTCCATTGGCTATTAACACCCGCAAGGAAGCTTACCATGGGCCGCGTCACATGCTAGGGTTAAATTGACAGTAAGAAAGTATAAGTTTGCTTATGTGTGTAAGAGGGTGAATCAGTGTACAGGTGGCTCTAAAAAAAAGTTAGAACGTTAAAGGGTCGTTACTGCATTCTGGCTTCAATTAAGCCATGAAATTGAAATTCTAAATTCATAATGAAAGAGGAAAAGTTTTTCAACCATTTATTTTTACTCCTTTAGAGACTTACAGCTTAAAATTAACTTATTTCCAAAACTTTAATATTGCAATGAAAAACATGTAGCACATAATTTTCAGCCTATTGCAAAGTATTCCTGTGTTTTGTACAATAAAGGCAGTACTTTAAAGATTGTTTTTCATGAATTAATCAACGTAGCATGAATGCAATCAGCCTGAGGCTCTGCTTAAGAAGCCCAGGTTGCTTCAATAGTGACTTACAGGTTGTCTGCAGTTCTGCTCTCTTTCGTCTAATTCTTGACAACACTTCATAGATTCTCTTTGGGGTGAACGTTTTTGCGTTTGCTGGCCCATGGAGTTAATGTAAAATGTGTAATTTTAGCAGTGCAGATAAGTGTAAGGTGCTGCAGAACAATGATATAAGTATCTCCATAAAGCTTGCCAAAGTATCCGGAGATCTAAAATGTCCTGATTTCTATCTACCACATGTTTTCCTTCCACTCAATCTTCTATTATGCTTGAATAGAAAGAGAACTATGCGAAAGGACAGCTTCCTTAGCCTTTGTAACTTCTCCTCTTTGTAGAAGGTGCCGGTGTCCACAGCCCTTAACAGTGTGAGCCATAAGTCTGTTTTAATGGTATGATTTAAGTTACATTTCCTGTAAAACCGAAATGCTCATTCTAACAAAGTCATTATGCCAGATAGATGGACTTTATGCTAGATGGACCTCAGCTAGAAATGTTGCATGTGCACATTTTTTCAACAGTTTTTCCTTTCACATAACTTTTTATTATAGATTATTGAACAGAACATCCAGTTGACCTGGGTATGACCTTTGAGGCGAATCCTCATTGTGGAGGGTGTCAGTGTCAACTGTCCAGTTAGCAATCTCAACCAGTGTTTTGTGTAGACACAACATGGAGGTTCAACGTGGAAATGATTTCCTTTTCATATCCTTCTTATGTGACATTAAAGTTTTATTTGAAACATAATTTTGGATTTTCTTTAGATGCAAGTCATAATCCTCAAAGTAAAGCAGGAACACTTGAACTTTCTCACCCTGTTTAGAATGAATCTATATGAGTTGCGCTTTGTGAACTGAAACAATGCACCTAAATAAGCAAGCATTTCAGTGATACTCTAATTTATTGAGATGCACTGATATGTGTCCAGTAGAAATGTTTCTGGATCATCACATTGTGGGGCAGATAAAAGGGTTGGCATGAACTGACAGTTTGGCTGACACAGTAGGTGAAGGAGGTCCAGGTGTCACAAGGCGAACAAAACGTCTCTATAGATTCTCACCCGGGACACCGTCCTCTGTACTTATCACACTCACCGCCCGCATTAGGCAACAATCCCGCTGATAAAAGCGTTTACCATTTACCCAGATGGCTCTTTAATAGAGGAGAATCATATGTGGGATAACATTAGGCACACACTTCAAACCTGCAGCCGTCTGCACTGTCATGTCGCCTGTCTTGTATTTTCTCTTCTGATGGCCTGCTGAACAGCTGATCTGGAAAAAAAGGGAAAAAAAAAAAAAGCTCATGCCAAATTTACAGGGTGAGTCAAGGGGCTTCCAACACCCGCAGCTGCAGGGATGTTGTCAAAAGAACACAATTTAATAAACCTGGCCGTGACACCTGCGCATGCTCCCGTTCTTTCTTCCGTTCCTCCAATATCTCGCGGTGTTCTGTCTCTCTATATATCTCTGTCTCCCACACCTGCCGAAAGTGAAGGATTTGCGTGCATTACGCACAGCACATTGAACACGCCAATCACCTCGCAGCGCAGGTGTCCGCGTGGCGTCAATTAACCGCGCGCCAAAAATACTCTCAGACTTCCAGCTTCCGGAGGCTAAAGTGGGGACAAACGTCACGACGAGCTGTTCCATCATTTACGTGCCAGAATCACTTAGTTTTCAATTAACATGAGCAAATGACTAATGCAAGGCCTTTTAAAAATCATTTAAAATTTATCCCTCAACGATTCATCATTCAGCGCAGATGAATGCGGAGCGCCTTACCTTCCGCAAATGAATTCCAAGACAAACAATGAGATGTCATATTTTATGAGCTAAAACACACAGTGACAAACAGTTAATGTCATCTCCGTCTCAAATTGTTCGCACTGCGAGGCCGCGAGTCTGTGAAGCTGAGGCAAAGTCAAACACTCTTTCACTCAAAATGATTTGGACTGAAAGTGCAGAGAGAGAGAGAGGGAGAAAGACCAAGGTAGAGAAAGAGAGAGAGAGACAGAGAGAGAGGTGTTGACGTGAAGTCTGTTTACTTCTTGGTGTCCCATCTGTAAAGATTCTGTCCACGGAGACCTCATACAGGGTGAGGGGACCCCTATTCATCTCCTCCCAAATGGGATAGCATCCTCCAGGGGAGAGGGGTGACGCAGTTGCTGCCAAGCCGATGGGGAAGTCCTTTTGCTGATAATAGCAGTCGACGGGGGGAACAACCTCAGCAGGCACGGGGCCAGACAACTGTCAATCACACTACCTCTCCTCTTTCTGTTTGTTCCCCCTACTTTTTGGTCACCACTGCTCCTCCCCTGTAGTCCTCTCTCTCTCTCTCTCTCTCTCTCTCTCTCTCTCTCTCTCTCTCTCTCTCTCTCTCTCTCTCTCTCTCTCACTCTCTCTCTCTCTCTCTCTCTCTCTCTCTCTCTCTCTCTCTCTCTCTCTCTCTCTCTCTCTCTCTCTCTCTCTCTCCCTCTCTCTCTTTATCTCTATCACCCTGTCTTCCAACTCTTTCCCCCCTCAGTCACAGTGTGCTCAAAGAAAAAATAATTCTGGACCAAATCAGCAGCCTGGAGATCCCCACAGTGAACATAACAGGCTCAATGTTCTGGCACCGCAGCATCACTTCCAGATGCGGAGAGGCGATGACCAGGAGTACAGGGTGATCAGCATGGACAACAAAGGATAAACCTGATTAATCATTTGAAATTCTTTCCTGAAAGTGTGCACTTGACAGAAAGAATGTAACAATTGGCGATCCCCGTTTGGTTACCTGAGTAGTAATTAGCGTGCTGATTATTACTCAAATGTGGAATAGCATGAAACATTGCTATGAGCATCTCCCTTTTCAGTTTGTTTAATTTGTACCCATCGTTCAGCCGCAAAGGGCAAAAATATAACAAACAAACAAAACTGTGAGGAGGAAATAAATCTACAGTGTGAGAACTGAAGTGATAAGAGATAACCTGAGTGAACCAAAAAAGCTGTTTTCAAATAATGCTTTTCTTTTTAACAAGTTGAACAAAGGTACCAAGAAGAACTCCACCCTGTGGGGAAATATAATTACTGATTGTGCTAACTCACCCACACCGGAGCATTTTCAAACATGATGTGCCCATTTAGATCATGCAACAGACTCTACACTGGATTTAGGTCAGGACATTGACTAGGCCACTAGTCAAAAATTTTCATTTTTTTTTTGTGTTTGTTGAACTAGCTAATGTGAGTTGAACAAAAGTTAGATTGCTGTGAATTTGAACAATGTCCTGCTGCCTAATCCAAGTCTGCTTGAGTGTAACGTACCAGACTGAGGCCAGGCTGTTGTCTGTAAAGACTTTCTGGCAGAGAGCATAGTTCATTGTTTTATCGTTTACAGTTCCAGGTCCTGAAGCAGCAAAGCCGTCTCAGACCATCCCGCTTTTACCACAGTGTTGATTGTTAGTGGGGATTTTATTCATTTGAAATTTTGTTTTAGCTTAATTTCAAGTGGAATAGATTGCAGACTTTTTAATATGCCTACTGTCTTGTCAATGCTAAGAAAATTTGCCAGGTTGGCAGGTTGTTCTATTTGTTGCTGAATTTAATGAAACAAGTAGGACCTGAAGTGTTTTTGGTGTTCTGGGATCTCCTGCGACCTCTTGGATGAGCTTTTGACAAACTCGAATATTTTTGGAAGGCTGGCCGTTCCTGGAACAGTTCACTGTAGCTTGGAGTCCTAAAACCTTAGAAATGACTTATCTGCTTCTAATGTGCTTTTGATTAAGCTTTATTGCTGTTTTGTTATCCTTGCACCTGATCATTGTTGTCAGGTGTTTTTAAGTGTTTTAATTTATGAAATCATCAACCAAAAACTAGATATTGTATTTAGTCAGTTTGTTTCAGTTTTTCCCAAAATTTACTTGATGATTTACATCAAAACATAAGAAATCTGGAAGTGGACTAATACATCTTCACAGCGAAGTATTAATAGGATGAATTCTGTTAATTCAGGGCTTTTAATGTTCTCATTTCTATTACTATCTTGTATTCTGTTTTTAAGGTCCAGCTCCAAACAGATTCTCTTCTTGGTGGAAAGTAAATAGATCGATATAAATGGACTGAACTGTGTTAAATAAGAAATCAATGTTTATTTTTATTTAGGTTGTAGTTCAGAAACATGCTTATTTCAGGCCAGTAAGTAGATATTGCTCTCATTTCTGGAGTGGTTTAACAAATGTTGATTGTCGACATCATGCCCGAAGCTTTCAGGACTATTTCCTAAGCAGATTCAGAGATAGGAATAAAAAAAAAAATACTTTAATTTATTAAAGTACTCACTAAGAAAGATTTAGATTAAATAATAATAAAAATTAAAAAAAAAAAACGTTACAAGCATATTTTATGTCCTGATACTTTCCATAAACTTACTGACTTATTTTACGTCCACTGAGTTTGTTGATAAAATCAGAGCTGTCACAATTGCTCTGTGAAAGTGGGAGAGGTAACGCCATGCTGTTGCTGCAAGCTGCCTATTAATGAGGCATCACTCCATCAGGGCCGGTCGGTTATGACAACTACTAGGGGCATTTTAGTGTGTTTTTGTTTATTCCTGCGCCATCTTCCTGTGTGTTTGTGTGTGAGCGAGTGTCTGAGTACTTGTGACCCAAAGCCAACTCTGAAACATGCAAATTTGTAAGATATGTTTTAATTGTTTAGCCTAAAGTGCAATTGCTGTGATGGACATGGAAATATTAATGGCAAGAAGTAGAGAGGAACAATTACTGCATTATGAAGTGACGGCTCACACAAAGCCCAAGAAATCTGTGTATATCCCACAGGATGAGCATCTGAGTTCCTCGATGTTTAAAGAGAGATAATTTTGCTGTAATTTCAGTGCATGATTGAATAAATCTCTTCACCAAGGTAAACCATGGACTCTATAAAAACTAGTGTCCACTCTGATTTCTAACAAAAACGCCAAAGCTGGCTACAGACAATTGTGGACAAAGGCCAGAGTTTCTGCAATGGTGTTCTTTGAACAGATGAGTGTAAAATGTAATTAGTTACACACCAGAACAGTGGACATGTTTGGTGAAAAGGGCCATCTACCAAAAGTTATGCAAGGAGGTGAAACTGTCATTGCCTGGGTATGTTTTGCTGCAGCATGACCTGGACAGCACTGCCACGGATTACACCAGAAACACTGTATTAACAGAGATCAAATGTCAAATTATGTGGATTAATTTCACAAGACAGTGGTTAAATTTGTTGCTGCTTTCTCAACTGGCTAATATTGAAATATTGAACCTATGATGTGCACAGAGACTGTTCAAATGTCCCACCACTGGTGGACACCATCGTCTTGTCCATCTACCTATAAGTAACATCTCCCTTATGGCTTTCAAAACCTCTTATTCCTCTTTCAACTTTATATTTTATACTTGTTGAATGATGGGAGAACTACAAGCTTCTACAGTAGGAAGCTACAAAGCATGGAAATACACTCAAATACATTACAATAAGAGTCACGGTCTTACACCACAGCTTCTTGGGTTATGTTTGAGTTGCTTTAAAACTTGTGCATTCCATTAATTGTGTGCAAATATTTGCAGCCCACAACATATTTTAAACAAACTGAAATGTGTACGCAGCAACATTGCGTTATCATTCTTTGTGTATAAAGTGTAAATTACTTTTGCTGCAACCCTTGTGAATTGCCTCTCTGTTGTTTGGTCTCCGTTGTATCCTCCTTTAATCAGCTCAGGGGCCCAAGAGAAATGTGGTCAGTTTGTTTTCTCACAGCACTTCAGCTGACACTACCAAGAACTCATTTTACAAAGTGACTGGCATCAACAAAACCAACACAGCATTTTCCCTTTTGTACGACAGATTCACCCCAAACCAACTAAAACTTCCATAATGACCAAGTCGCTCGAACTGTGGCTGTGAACGATGTTTGGCTTGCACTTTCGCTGATATTGTCCCGTCCCTTTGGTCTCTCCTTTCAAGTCCATCCATTTGACAAAGTGAAAACAGCAACAAAAACACAAACACAAAGCTCCCCTCCTCACATCCCTCCCCAAGCTTCAGCACGCACAGCCAAACCTGACATTCTAATTAGTTTTAAAAGTAATTGCTTGAAATGATTAGTTGAGTTGGGCCACTTTCCCTTGTTACCTCTGAATTGGAAATATAATTGTGGCAGACAGTAATTGGCCGGCGATAGACTGTTGGTTATTGTGGTCTGATGTGGCTGCCTGCATCATTACCACGGCTTGGACGCAGGTCAGCTTTTGAACTAGACTGACCAAAGAGGAACACAAACACACACGCACGCAATGCTCTGATTCCCCATGCCAGCTCTCCATCTCCACTCGGGCCCATGCCTCGCTCCAAGGATCTAAGTTGTTATCCATTCTGGCTGTCTTTTATTCTCCGCTTCCATCCTCCTTTTATTTGGCCCTTCTATCCTTTACCTTTGGGGCAAATGGACTTCTCGTCACAGAAACAGAGAGAAAGAGACCGCAAGCCCTAATCCAGCCATAGGAACCTTCTGTTTGCAGATGATTTCCAAACAGACAGAGTGACTTTCATGGAGGAAGACTTGACAAAACAAAAATACTTGGGAATAATCTCCCATGGAATAGTAGACAAGCTTCCCATTCCGCACGTTTGCCAGCCCTTTCCATGTTTGTGGGATTTCTTTGTGCGCGTACTGGCTGTCATTGCCTGGATCAGCCTCTGTCTGTTTATGTTTGTTGCAGGAGTTTCCTTTGCTAAATTGTCTGGAAGCAGAACAGCCCCCATCAGCTAACCAGGCAGAAATGGCTGCGCGTCCCGCTACGGGGATCCAGGACATGCCAGGGGGGCCACATATGCAGACAGGCGAGCTCACAGTGAAAATAACACGCAGACTGTACCTTAATCTCACTGACTCAGTAGCACACTGACTCACAGGCTAATTGACTGACCAGCAGACAGCGGTGAAGGAAGCAGCAAGATGCTTTAAGAATTAAGGTTAGCACACATACCAGCTGTTTCTTCTTTTTTTTTAATGTGTTCAATCTTTACATTACTACATTTTTAATATTAAACTCTTTAGACAGCAGAATGTAAGCAGTAGAGAGATATCTATTGCAGAAACAATAGATGCAGCTGAAGGCTATAAGATTATTTCCTGTAGAGAAACAAGATTAAACAACTTCTTCATGTGAAATGATGAATTAAAGGTGGAGACCAGCTGCAATTTCTAATTTTGCATTTTATTATTTTTGTCTTTATTTATTAAGAAAAAAAGCTATATTTCTACTTGACCACTCTGTACCTTTATCTTATTTTCCGTAAAAGATAAGAAACAAGCAGCTAATTACATAAAGAGAAATGCACAATATTCCTGTCTGTCCAGTTCTGCTTTTTTCATAACCACTAAATATTTCAGATCAGATCAACAAGCACATTTCAATATTAGACAACGATATCCTCAGCATGTACAAATAAACTATGAACTTAATAAGAAATAAGCAGATGATATCCAAACTTGTATGAGAAAATGTCATGAATGTTTCTTGTTGAATTGTGATTCAACCATATTTCTTGATTGAGCTTATCCAGACACCAAAATGTGATTTCTGCAACACTAATAAAAAACCCACTTAGATCGAACCTTTCTGGGAACATGTGAGGTTGAAAAAAAAGATCACAAATAGTACCAGATCTAAAGATATCTAGGATATTTTTCTTACCTCTATATTTTTACCAAATACTTTTTTACACTTACTTTACTACTTTTTACTTCTAATTAAGTAGAAATATATTGCAGTGACACTACTCTTACTTGAGTATGGTGCCCTACCTTATTGTGGTGCATATCAGTATACTTAAGTCCATTATTTTGGCACATATATTTGTTTTTTGTTAGATTTTTCCTAATAAATTAAGGTATGTCGTTGTATTATATATGGTTAGTATATTTCTATACAACTCATTTCTATACAACTCAGAATGTCATATTATGCCATGCCTGTTTATGTGCATGAAATCAAGGAGAACTGATGTTGTATGAGCCCCTTTAAATATTCCATTATCAGAGGGGTATTTCCTCCATTATATGAATTATGTGTGGGACATTAGAAACAGGATTCACTCTTAATACGTTCAACCGCTGTACTTCCCAGCAGACAAAGTTAAAGTGTTACTATGTTCCTTAAAGAACTCCCCAAACTACAAATGAGTGTTGTTTATTTCTCTGTCTGTACTGAAAAAAAGGGAAAATAGGTCAGAACGATTTTGTAAAGTATTCAGTCACTACGGTGCTTTCAGCATCGTTTTTCGCCTGAGGACAGAGTTCCCAAAGCTTTCCTTCTAAACTCACAAGTGTACTGTAAGCACAGATAAGTATCTTTACCATATCACCTCTGATCCCACTCAGCATTAACATAGAGGACAGAGATAATCCAAAGCCACAGCCTAATGTTGAACCTTCAGTCTCAGTGTCCTGGTATAAGGCAGGCAAAACCAACAGTGTAACTTTTACTGTTTTTGAAGTTCAGAGTCTCACTTCCTAAATGAAAACCTGCAAACTTTACATTTCCAAAGAGTCTTTGTGTTCCGTTTTTTTTTTTTAACTCTTTGATTAGTAGACTGTGAGTATCGACAGCCTGGTGTGTGTGATCATCAGAACAAACTGACAGTAGGGAGCTCGATAGCCATCCCACCCAGCCTCCAATACCATCTGTCTGGTATGGATCTCTGGAGGTTGACGCCTGTTGGTTTGGGAAAAGTACACACCGCGAGCCTCAAGGGCTGGCAGAGAAGAGTCGGAGGAGGTGTATCTGCTACAATTGAAGCTGTTCAGTCATCTTCACACACAGAAAACTGCGACCGGTAGGGTATATGGGCTCCTTTTCATGATCTCTTTCACTGTCTTTCTCCCTCCCTCCTCTCAGAGAGGAGCGCGACTGATCAAACGCGACTGTGATGTCTTAATTAAGAAGTACTAACAGGCTTGATTAAAAGGGGAGAATGAAAGGATCCATCAGTGAAAGGAGCAATTCCCCATCGGCCACAGGCAACATAAGTGGATGGGAGAGGGGAGCCTGTAAAGATGAAGTGATGGAAGAAAGCTGGGCGCAACGACAAACAGAGATAAGGAAGGAGTCCGTGTAGAAAAGTGACATGACTTTATGGAAATAAAAAATTTTACAAGTCGCAGTTGTTGCCATAAAAGTAAAACAGGTTGTCATTAGTACCCTCTATCATGGCATGTATTCAGATTTGAGATATTTTTTTATTTTTTAGGTAGCACAAGAGAGATTAGGATGTCAGAACAATGCTGCTGCATCTGACCCAAGTTTGCTTTTGGGTCACATTCTCCAACATGGACATAAAAACAAACAAACCTGCCTATTACTAGTGACAGCCCTCTCTTTGCCCATATCTCCTGTTCTTGCTGTTTCACGTGTCTTTGCACTATTAAGGGATCCAGTTAACCTGAAATGAACCCATGCTGTCTGTCCACACACTATTCTATCTGTTGTCCTGTTTGCCCACTTTGTACCATCTTTACTATTATGTCTTTTATTGGACCTGCAGTATAAAAATATGTTAAACAGTGAAAATTGAGAAAAAAAAAAGAGATGAAAACCCAAATTTTGAAGGAACCTTTTTTTGTATTAAATTGGGATTTTAAAAAATATTCAAATAACTGAACAGAAAACAATTTAGAAACATTTCCAATAACTTCCACTCACAAAGGCACTGATTCTAGTCCTGCAAAAATGATTCCCTTCAGCCAGCAATTCTGTTATACTGCAAACAGTTTATGCAAAGAGGTGGTCTCTATGAAATTGTCCCTGGGTGTCAGTGTTTGTCCTGCTTGTGTCTGTGTTGCCCCATAATGAGCTGGTGACTTGTTGACAGTGTACTTGTGTATTGTAAAATGGAGCACCTATTTGCAGAAAGGGGAGATTTAAAGCTAAAGGAAAAACTCCTACAACACAATGGAGGACAAGAGCTTGTTGTTTGAGTTTATACCTTTGTAAAGTGCAAACATGCAATACATCAGACAAACACTTTAACCTCGAAAGACTTTGAAGAAGGCTGAGTCAGTTTCTGAATGTTGATCTGTTTGCATTACAAACGTCTACAAAGTTTATTAGTGAGCTTCAGGCTCGTTTATTTTTTTAAATATCCTCTGATTATAGTTTAATTAATGCCCTACCACATGAAGTTGACAGATCAGACATGACCAGTTCTTATCCTGGGACTTGATCAAACAAAACCAAGCAGTATGTTTTGAATGAAACACACCGCAGTCATTGTTTAGATTTCTTGTATTGTTTTGCCACTACTATAATATACCCACAGGATGTTGGAATGCACCACTTCAACTTTTAAATTATGTAACTCACCTTCTAATTGAGTGCTTTCATAGGAAAATATTTGAAACAGAATTGAAATTACTAGTCTGTATTATTTTATAGCAACAAATCAGCATGATGTTTTCCCTTTGCTGATCACTCCAAAAATGAGTTATGGAACTTTTGGACAAATACAAACAAAACAAAACATAATTTGCACAATTTATAAAAAAAGATAAAACAGTCAACATTTTTGAGCCAAAAAACAAACAAACAAACAAAAAAAACAAGGCTACCGGTCTGTTTGAAGTTGGCTGCAGCAAGTAAATGAATGCCAATAACTCTACAACCAAACATGAACAGGGACATTAAAACACACTGGGACCGTTGCCGATCAACCCTGGCCTCATCAAACATTCCTGACCACCACTGTCAAAAGAGGAAAAAAAGAAAGATAACTGCATGTGAAATAAAAAAATCCGTACACTATTGTTTGAGGCAATAGATCTGGTGTGATCTTGCAATTTTAACGATTAAATGATTGATTAGTCTTTATTTTCTGTAGATACACTTGTTAAGTAAAAAAAGCAAAAACACTATAAAAACTAAAAGTGAATACTACCATCATGTATGATATAGAAGAATGTCTTTCAATCTTTTTTTGTTTGTTTGTTTTACTGTAACATTAGAAAGTACCTTTGTTTGTATTTACGCGGCACATCCATAATGTGAAATGTCGTACCTTTCTCCTGTCCCTGTTGTCTCCTATGTAGGGAGCAGACACACCTCAGCCTCACTGACAGTCCACAGCCTGACTGTGCGGTGCTGCATAGCTCAGCACAGCTGTCTGTTGTCTGGTTCCTCTGATGTCTACCTCCTCCAGCCTCACTCCCGGCTTTGTGCCCACTCAGCATCAGTCTGATCTACACCTCTGTCGTTTCCTCGGAACTTTGGTTCAACTCATAGTATTGTGAAGAGCTGCAACGCAAAATATATTTAACAGTTTACATTGTTATCCTTTACTCTAAGACAGCCAAACTCTCCCCGGGGTAGAGCTCTGTCCTGGGGGAAAGAATGACAAACATGTCCCGTTAGACATGTTTGTCAATGGTGGTCTGAATCCCCAACCTTATATTTCCTTGAACTCCACTAGGAGTTACTAAAGTAAACAGCCATGGCTCCCTCTATAGGCAAGTATATTTAAGGGGCACATGCTGAGATTGCTTGTGTCAGCATTTCAGCTAAACAGCAGAACAGTGTTGACACGCAACAGATGAATGTAAAACCTTGAGAACGAAGATGCGCTGGAAGCAAATCCCTGAAAAAAAATGTTTGGAATTTTTTTTTATAAGCACACACTCATATTATCTTGAGTGTCTCTCCCAGCAGGCACAATCACACTCAGGCAGATAATTCAGTGTCACAGAGAGCCTTGTCTGTGACCCTCTGGTCCCCTCCAGACAGATGAAGCAGCTGGACAGGGACCCACGGCTGCCCAGAACTCACTTCCCTCGGGGAGCTCAAAGAGAAGAGTCCCCTCTCTGCCTCGGAGGATGACCAGCTGAGCTCAGTATGTGAACGCTCTGTGTCCCTGTGCCCAGGAAGGTCTGAGCAGGAGAAGCAAGACTTGCAAA